>PVJL010005760.1:0-103219 GCA_004026885.1 Lyroderma lyra
TAGGAAATAATCAACTACATAATATTTCAGTAAGTGAAATGCTATTAAAAAATAAAGCAATATAAGAGGATAAAGAGCAATTGCTGTGCAAGTGGCTGTTTAGAAATTCAAGTAGTAAAGACTATATCAAGTGCTCTTGTCTCTTGTTTCTTCTGTCATCCTATTGCCCAAAGGTAGACACTGTGAACTCCCTTCCAGAGATTTTTTTCATATATAAACATTTACTAGGACACAGACTTATGATTTATGTTTGTCACCTAATATACTATGGATATCATTTCATATCAGTAGTTAAATTTCTCATTTTACTCTCTGTGTCGTATTTTATTGTATGAATGTCTGGTAATTTATTTAATTATTCCTGTGTTGTTGGAATTTTTAGATTGTTTCCATTTTATAAGTGTGAGCCCCTTGAACCTGTATCTTTACATAACTGTTTTGGTATAAGCTATAAGGTAAATTCCTACGTTATACCACCTTTAATTTATTATATTTTCTGTGTATACCTGATGGGTTTACTTTGAACTAAATGCCAGAAATAAAACACTCCCTTCTTATGCTAAATCTAATACCTCTCCCCCCGCCCCTCTAACACACACATTGTGATCTTATCCAAACTTCCACTTGGACATACTTGGCATATGATTAGACAGAAGTTATTTAATGAAATCAGACTCACGGCCTTACTTGTCTGTCTTTCTGCTCATGTGCTTTTGATATCTTTCTTTTCCTATGACCCAAATTTCCTATCAGTGAATGGATTCTGTAGCCAGACTTCCTAAAATTAAAATTCTATGTCCATTACTTACTAAATGTGTGACCTTGAATAGGTAACTTAATCTCTGTTTTTCAGTTTTATCCTGCATAGTTAGGATAATAATGGTACCTACCTCATAATGTCATTATGAGCACCAAATGACTAATAGGCATGTAAAACACTTAGCATAGTATCTGGTCCATTACAAGGTACACAATAAATGTTAGCTCCTTTTATTATTATGTTAGCTCCTCCCACTCCCATAGCAAGCTCTTTCTCAGTAGCATTTTACTGTGTACCGTGTATTTGATTGAAGGCTGATTTCTGTAACTATTCACAGGTTTCATCATCTTAACTCTAAGATCCTTGAAGCCAGGGAGTGTGTATTATTTATTTTCCTATTACTTTTCTCATAGTGCTTTGCACACAATTGTGCTTAATTATTATTTATTGATTAAATATACATACTTTTGGAGGAGCAATCATGAAACCAGCATTTATAATACAAATCTGGTTTTTAGCTTTGTAATTTTTATCCTTGACCTGGTTGAAAACAAACTGTAATAATTACATTTCAGGAGATGACGCATTCATGGCCTCCCCCTCTAACGGCTATTCATACACCATGCAAAACAGAACCTTCCAAATTTCCTTTTCCAACCAAGGTAAGTAAATAAAATGTGTCTTTGATACTGTAATAAAACTCTAAATGGCTTGACTAAAAGTATATGAATTCAAAATTGTCTTGCCATTCGCATTCTAGTGGGAAATAGACAATAAAGAGCTGAATAAATAGATACAGTCATATATTGGTAAGTGCCATGAAGAAAATAAAACAAGATAGTGGAATCAACACTAACTTATACTGAGAGGTACTTGAAAAGCTTTGAAGGCAGTTAGAGAAGAGACCTTTAAGTTTGTTGCAAACAGTTAACGGTATTCCAAGTCACAGGTGTTGAGGGCTTCTTAAGCTGTTGTCTGAGAAACTTTTCATAGGACATAGCAGTCATATTTATGTCATATGGAAAAAAGTTTCCTCAAACAGAAATTCTGAGCTCATCTAAAATTAGATTTGGGTTTTTTTTTTACATTAATTTATACTTATATAAATCACACAAGAAAACATTCTCCTTGTGAAGTTTGATCAGGACCTCTAATACCCTTCCCCAGTTCTCCCTCCTCCATCTCATCAGAGCTACTTTCATTACATACCTTTGTAAGACTTTTCATAATGCATTTACATACATATGTATGTAGTCATTACGTATAAGCATTTTTTAATTTCATTTCTTTACAGATATATTCTGTATTTTCCGTCAGCAATAGGTCTTACAGGCGTTTCCATGTTGTTATACATATACAAGGGGGAACACCCCAAAAAAAAGGAATTATCTTCTGGAGGGCGGATCCCTTGTAGTACAGGCTTCCCCACTAAATGAGTGTTCTAAGAACGCATGTGCGTCAGTGTACCAGCTGCTGTTATTGTGAGAGGCTCAGTGAAATTTTTTTGGAGACTCTTTCAAAGAACAATATATGGCATGACAATGCACCTGCCAACACCTCACTGAGTACTCAGCAGTTTTTGACCAAAAACAACATTACTTTGACTTCTGTGTTCCATCTTTCCAATTCATCCAATCTTGCCCTGAGCGACGTTTTTTTGTTGTTGTTGTTTTGTTTCCCTGGATGAAAAAAGTCCTCAAAGGGAAATGTTTTGCTCATGTGGAAGAGGTGACACAAAAAATGGTAGAAGCACTAAAAGGTGTCAAAATTGACAAGTTCAGAAAGTGTTTTGAGCAGTAGTCTAAGTGTCTTGATATGTATATTGCATCATATGAAGAGTACTTTCGAGGTGACTGAAGTTTAAACATGTAAAAATAAAAACACAATGTTTTATAAATAAATTCCAGTTCTTTTGAGTCCCCCCTCGTATATTATATGTGGATTATAATACATTACAGAGGCATTTCATTTCTTTTAATTACATAGTATAAGTGTATCTTAGTTTATTTAGCCAATTCCCTTTGATATTTAAGTTGCTGCCAGAAACCTTGCTTTAGTGGATATCTTCATTTATGCTTTGTGTGCATACACATTTCTTTTGGGTAAAAAGTAAGAAGTACAACTGCTGAGTATTGAGAGTATGTACTTAATACGAGGGCTGTCCGAAAAGTATCCAGCCTAGTCATATGAAAAATAGAGGCATTTATGGCTGGATTTTTTCCAGACAGCCCTCATATATACTCTCAAATGCCAGTTAGTACTCCCACTTGTATTCCCTATTATTCCTCACACTCACATGTACACTACCATTTGTTAAGCACCAGTCTTTGGGAGAAAGATGGCATTCCATTTCCTAGATTGCTAGTGTATCATTTTGATTTCTATATGGATGAATTTGCCCATTTCTTTTGTCCTTTGGGTTGTATCTTTCACCTGTGAGTTTTAGGAAGATTTCTTTGTTTTATGGTGTTTTGTTTGCATTCTGGATTTTAATAATTTCTTTCACTACATGCTGTAAATACTGGGGATGCCAAAAAAAATGTATGGACATTTGAAGTGATGTTATCTATGTATTATTAATACTTTTCTGAGTTTGAATTGAATTATGGTAGCAATGTGTAGTGTGACATTCATTCAAAAGGTGACAGGCAGGACAATCAAAGAAAATGTCAGAAGCATGGTTGTTGATGGAGGAGCTCATGACCATTTTGAAGTGGTATTTGAAATTTGAGAACGTTGTTTGAGTTTCCCCCATGTTCTTCTGACTTAACTAACACCCCTTGACTTCTACCTGCGGAGGACCTTAAAGAATGTGGTGTACCATAGAACACCAGCTACACCCAGCAGTACTTTGGGAAGAAATTAAAACGGCATGTGCGGTGATACAAGTGGACACTTTGGTCAGCGTTGCTCAAGCAGTAGTTTGCCGTCATCAGAAGTGTCTGGACACTGATGGTGACCACTGTGAGCACCTCTTGTAATTGCAGAGGTCACACGTGACTTGTGTTCATCTTTTGTTATCAGTATATATTGAGTATTACAATTTTAATACAGTTTTTTTTTTCTTAAAATGTGTAGACATTTTTTTAGCTCCCTCTTAGAGTCCCACTTAGAGTCCTTTCTGGTTTTATGGTCTAGAACAGAGGTGTCCAATCTTTTGGCTTCCCTGGGCCACATTGGAAGAATAATGGTCTTGGACCACACGTAAAATACATTTAAAAAGTTTACAAATTTGTGTTGGGCTGATTCAAAGCTCTCCTAGCCCATGTGCAGCTCACAGGCTGCAGGGTGGACAAACTTTGGAATGTTTTAATTTTGATGAATAAGTATAGCTTTCTCTTTCCTATATTATAGCTTTTGGTTTTTGCTGTCTTGTTCAGAAGGTTATTTCTCCCCAGGATTATAAATATAATCTCTTATTTTTCTTTTAATGTGATTGAAGTTTTGTTTTCTATATTTATATTTAACCCATTTTATTTTCATGAGTGATGTTAGGTAGAAATGTAACTTACTGCCCACATATGTGCCATACCACTCCTTTACTTTTTAAATCAACTTAATTTACATGTAAAAATGCACATGTATTTACTGTAGTTTGAGTTTTGATAGATGTATGCACCTTTGTAACCATCACCCTGATCAAGATTAGAAATTTCTGTCACCCTCAAGTTTCTCTCAAGTTCCCTTGCAGTCCACCTTACAATTTATGGTGACATAAAACAAATTACTGATTTGTTTTATGTTACCATAAATAAGTTTTGCTTTCTCTAGAATTCATATAAATGAAATCCATTCAGTGTTTACTTCTTTTCTATATATGATTACCTTCTTTTGCTCAGCATATACTTTTGGAATTCTTCCATGTTCTTGAATGTATCAGTAATTTGTTCCTCTTTATTTTTGAGTTCCTTTGAATTTTTGTTGTATGAAAATACCAAAGTTTATCCATTCATCTGTTGAACATTTAATTTATTTCCAGATTTGGGCTATTAAAAATAGAGTATAAACATTCACTTACAAGTCCTTGTGTAGACTTAATGTTTTCTCATATGGCAAAAAGTACGATTACTGGGTCATATGCTGAGTACATGTTAAAGTAATAACTGAAACGTATTTTCCCAAGTGATTGTATCACACTCCTACTTCTCCCCACTCCCATACCCCAGTAATGTGTGATAGTTTCATTGGTTCCCCATCCTTGCCTACATTTAGTATTGTTAGTTGATTTAGTTTTAGCCATTTTACTGAGCTTGTCATGTTGAACTCTTTTCATGAGCTTATTGGCCATGTTTTTGAAGTGTCAGTTCAAATCTTTTCCATTGATTGATTGGTTAATTGATGTAATATATTTGGTTCTAATATCAGGGTAGTAGTACTGGCTTTTTGAAAGAAGCAAGGAAGTGTTCTCTGATGGCTAGTGATGCTGAAACTCTTCATGGCCTTATTGGCCTTTCTATATCTTATTTGGAGATATATTTGGAGATATATTCAGATATTTTGCTGATTTTTAAATTGGGTTGTCTTTTTATCTTGTCAGTGTCAACATAAAAGTTTTCTGGGATTTTGATAGAGATTGCATTGGATCTATGGATCAACTTGGGGAGAATTGACATCTTAACAATATTGAGTCTTCTGACCCATGAGCAATTAATTACCTTCTCTGTTTATTTAGGTATAATTTAATTTCTCTCATTATTATTTAGTAGTTTTCAATGTCTAGGTCTTACACATCTTTTGTCAGAGTTACCTCTTAAGTATTTTATGATTTATAGCTATTGTAAGTGGTATTTTATAGAAAAACTTTAGTATCTGACTTTTCCTTGCTAGTTTATAGAAATACATTTGATTTGTAATTTTATCTTTTATTTTGCAACCGTGACAAATTTTCTTAATTTTAGCAGCATTTTTGTAGATATAGAATTTTCTGATTAGAAAATCACATTATCTGAATAGTGTTACAACTCTCTTTTAAAACTGAATACCTCATTTTTTATTTTTGCTTTATTGTACTGGCTGGAACTTCTAATACAATGTAACTGGTGAAAGTAGACATTCTTTATTTCTTTTTTTATAATTATAATTGTTTTTATTGTTAAATTTATTGAGTGACATTGATTAGTAAAAATTACATGGGTTCCAGTGTATACAATTCTACAGTACATTATCTATGTGTTGTCTTATGTATTTATCACCCAAAGTCAGTTCTCTTTTCATAACATTCATTATTTCTGATCGTAGAAGGGGAAGTATTCAGTCTTTCATCATTATGATGTTAGTTGTGGAATTTTCTTAAATATCATTTATTAAGTTGAGGAAGTTCCCTTTAATGCGTACTTGCCTGAGAGGTCTCATCAAGAATGAATTTTAGATTTTTTTTAATGTTTTCTTTGACTCTTGGTGTAATCATAATGTATATCATCTGCCTCATATAGTTTTGGATTTGTCAAAAACTGTTTTTTTTTGCGGTTTTTTTTGTTCGTTTGCTTTCTTTTGTTGTTTTGTTTTGTTTTTAGAGTTTTTGCATTTATGTTCCTGAGGGATATTGGTCTGTAATTTTTATTTATTGATTTATTTATTCTTGTTACCTTTGCTTGGTTTTGGTAAGTCAGAGTAATGCTGGCCTCATAGATGAGTTGAGAAGTAACTCCCTCCTCCTCCATTTTCTGGAATAGTTTGTATAGAATTGGTATTATTTCTTCCTTAAATGTTTGTTAGAATTCACCAGTGAAGCCGTTGGGTATTGAGCTTTCTTTGTAGGACAGATTTTAAAGAAAAATTTATCTCATATTCATGTTCTTTCTCCTTGAATGTGCTTTAGTAGTTTGTGTCTTTCAATTCATTTGTCCATTTTATCTACAGATTATCAAAGACATCAAATTTATTGATAGAAAGTTTTTGGTACTATTTCCTTATTATGCTTTTTATATCTGTTACAATGCTGCTTCTCTTATTCTTGTTATTGGTAATTTGTTTCTTCTCTTTTTCAAGGTAGAAATTTGTGAGTTTATAGAGCTTCTTTAAAAAAAAAACAGCTTTATTTTATCTCCATTTTTTTTTATTGCATTGATTTCCACTCTGATCTTTATTACTTTTTTGTTTTCTTTTGATTTAATTAGCTCTTTTTAAAAAAAAATTTAAGATTTTTTATTATTAGTTTCAACTGCGCACAATAATGTAATGATTAGACATTTACATGCCTCACAAAGTGATAGCCCCAGCAAGTCCACCACCCATCTGACACCTTACATATCACAGTGCCATTGACTATATTCCCTGCTGCCCTCTACATCCTGTGACTATATATGTATATATAAAAATTACACTTGACATTCAGTATTACTTATATTATTTTCGGGTGTACAGCGCAGTGAGTAGTCATTTGTATAATTTATGAAGTGATACCCCAGTAAGTCTAGTGACCATCTGACACCATATATAGTTTTCACAACATTATTGATATTTTCCCCATACTGTATTTCACATCCCCGTGACTATTTTGTGACTACCAATTGTACTTCCTAATCCTTTCACCTTTCTCACCCACCCCTCGAATCCCCCTCTCATCTAACAACCACTAGTTTGTTTTCTATATCTATTAGTCTGTTTCTGTTTTGATTGTTCATTTATTCTGTTCTTTAGATTCCACATATAGGTGAGGTAATAAGATATTTGTCTTTCTCAGTCTGACTTATTTCACTTCGCATAATAACCTCTAGGTCTATCCTTGTTGTTACAAATGGTAAGATTTCATTCTTTTTTTTTAATAGCAGAATAATACTGTATTATATAAATGTACCACAATTTCTTTATCCAGTAATCTATTGATGGGTTTCCATATCTTGGCTATTGTGAATAGCGGTGCAGTAAATATAGTAGTGCATATATTTTTTTTCACCTTAGTGTTTTGGATTTCTTTGGAATAAATACCCAGGAGTGGAATTGCTGGGTCATAAAGTAGTTTTATTTTTAATTTTTTGAAGAACCTCCATCCTGTTTTCCATAGTGTGTGCACTAATTTACATTCCCACCAACAATGCACAAGGGTTTCCTTTTCTCCATATCCTCACTAACACTTGTTGTTTGTTGACTTATTGATGATAGCCATTCTGACAGGAATGAGGTGGTATCTCATTGTGGTTTTAATTTGCATTTCTCTGGTGATTAGTTACATCGAGCATCTTTTCATATATGTAGTGTCCATCTGTATGTACTCTTTGGAAAAATGTCTATTCAGGTCTTCTGCCCATATTTTTAAGTTGGATTGTGTGTGTTTTTTTATGTTGAGTTGTATATATTTTTTATAAATTTTGGATATTAACCTCTAATAAGATGTGTCATTAGCAAATATCTTCTCTCATTCAGTAGGATGTCTTTTTATTTTATTAATTGTTTCCTTTGCTGTGAAAAACTTTTTAGTTTGATATAGTCTCATTTTTGTTCTTTTGTTTCCCTTGCCTGAGGAGATATACCAGTAAAAATATTACTAAGGGTTATTTCTGAGAGTTTACTTTCTATAGTTGCTTCTATGCGTTTTATAGTTTCAGGTCTTACATTTAAGTCTTTAATCCATTTTGAGTTTATTCTTGTATATGGAATAAGAAGGTGATCCGGTTTGTTTGTTTGTTTGTTTTACATGTATCTCTAGTTTTCCCACCACCATTTATTGAATAGACTGTCTTTACCCCAGTGTAAATTCTTGCTTCCTTTGTCATAGATTAATTGACCTTATAGACAGGGATTTATTTCTGGGCTGTCTATTCTGTCCCATTGATCTGTATGTCTGTTTTTATGCCAGTACCATGCTGTTTTGATTAGTATGGCTTTGTAGTATAATTTGATATCTGATACCATGATGATTGTTCTTCTTAGGATTGCTATGGCTGTTCTAGGTCTTTTATAATTCCATATAGATTTTAGGATTATTCTAGTTCTGTGAAAAATGCCATTGGTATTTTGATAGGGATTGCATTGAATCTATAGATTACTTTGGGTAGTATGGACTAAAAAAATTCTTAAAGTGGAAGCTAAGGTCATTGATTTTCAGATCTTTCTCACTTTCTAACATAGGCTTTTATTACTACAAATTTCCCTGTAAATAAAGTTTTATCTATAACTCTCAAATTTTACCACGTGTTGTGATATCATTTTTATTCAGTTCAAAATATTATACATTCTGAATTTTTTTTTATTCTTTCTTTGTCCTGTGGGTTATTTTGAAGTGTCATTTAGTTTCCAATATTTGGAGATGTTTCACATATTTTCTGTTGTCAATCTGTGGTTTAATTCTACTGTGGTAAATGTTTTCATGTACACTTGAAAAGAATGAATTTTGCCTTTGTTGAGTGGAATGTCCTGTAAATGTAAATTATAGCAAGTTGATTTACAGTATTCAAGTTTTCTATGTTCTTATTTTAATTCTACTTGCTTTATCAATTAGAGTTATAGGTAATCTCCAGCCATAATTTTGAATTTGTCCATTTGCCTTTGTTTATTTCTTTATACTTTTCAAGCTCTGTTTTTAGGTGCATAAACACTTGGGATTGTTATTAGCTCTAGATGAATTTACCCCTTTAACATTATGAAATAACCCTTTTTAATCCTGCTAATATTTTTTGTTGCAAAATTTACTTTGTCTCGTATTAATATAACCACTCTAGCTTTCCTATAATTAGTATAAGTATTGCATACTTTTTTCTGTGATTTACTTTTATGCTATATGTCACCTTGTATTTAAAGTTAATTTCTGGTAGGTAGCATATAATGTGAGCTTGCTTTTTTTCAAAAAAAAAAAAAGCTATTGTGATACTCTCTGCTCTTTTATTGGGCTATTAAAACCATTTCTATTTAATGTGATAATTAATATGGATGGATTTAAATCTCCCATTTTGCTTTTTGATATCTACTTGTCAAATTTAGTATTAGTTATTTTATTTTATTATATTTTTCTTTCTTTTGGGTAGATTGAGTATTTTTTATTACATTTTATTTTTGGCTTATTAACAGCTGTTTGTTGTGTTATTTAATGTTTGCTCCAGAATTTGTAGAATATATCTTGAATTTACTGGTCTGTGAAGTAATATTATACCATTCTTTTCTATTACATAAGAACCTTTAACATTATGCCTGCATTTCTCCCTTCCCAGCATCTCTGCTATTATTGTTACATACATTTTACTCCCATATAAATTATAAACCCCATAATATTGTTAACTGTTTTCACTTAAACAGTCTATTATCTTTTAAAGAGATTTAAATAATAGAGAAGAAAAAGCTGTTGTGTTTTTTTGGTGTTACCATTTCCTCTGTTCTTTATTCCTTTGTATTCATTTAGATTTCTATCTGGTATCATTTTCCTTCTACACAAATAACTTCCTTTAACATTTCTTTTAGTGCTTGTCTGCTGTTGATAAATGCTTTTAGCTTTTCTATGTATTTCATCCTTTTTTTTAAAGGTGTTTTTACTGGATGTAGAATTCTAGGTTGAAGATATTCTGTCTGCTGGCTTACATATTTTTCTGATATGTGTCATACTTTTTGTATATAATGTGTCCTTTTTTTCTTCTATCTAATTTTTAAAATTTTTTTTGTCTTTTTCACTGATTTAAAGGTGTTCAATTATGATATGTCTTGGTGTGGTTCTTTTCATCT
The DNA here is from genome assembly GCA_004026885.1 of Lyroderma lyra. NCBI lineage: Eukaryota > Metazoa > Chordata > Mammalia > Chiroptera > Megadermatidae > Lyroderma > Lyroderma lyra. The sequence goes on from PVJL010005760.1 coordinate 10,409, forward strand.
TTGTTGTGCCTGGGGGTTTTTAGCTTATTGGGACTTTGGGTTTATAGTTTTTTTTTTATCACATTTGGAAAATTTTTCCATGACTCTGTAATGTGCTGTTCATTTTTTTGTCTTTCATCTTTTGTCATTTAATTTTGGTTAATTTCTAGTGCTTGATCTTCAGGTTCAGTAATCATTTGTTCTGCAATGTCTAATTTGTTGTTAATCCCATTGAACATATTTTCGATCTCAGAATTGTGGTTTTCATCTGTAAATTTGATATGTTTACATATTTGTTTGTTTATTAGATAGATACTTCTAAGTTCTTACTGTGTCACAGGTATTAGATTTGTCAATGTGTTCTTTATAGATGACACAAACACTTTTAGTTGGAAAGCAGAGGGTAAAAGAATGATTGCAGCAGGCTCAAAAGATATTGGAGACAAGTGAACATATAAAAGAACATTTTCTTTTGAGACATTGTCTGTAAAGAGGAGCAGAGAAATGTGATGCCAAGAAGTACCCTTGGTGATGTTGTCAGGGGAATATTTTTATAAGATGAGGATATTTTATACTGCTCATCAAAATGATTTAATAAAAAGGGAAAAACTAGCTGTCCAAATAAGTTCATAAACATGGGAAAGAGAGAAGGTAACTTTGGGAAGTCTTCACAAGAAGTGTCAAAATTCAGTGCAAGTAGAATAGAGTACAATTAGGTCATTCCTTCTCACAGGAGAGAAAGCAGAATAAATTGGGTATAATCGATAGTAGGTTGGTAGATTTTCCAGTGATAATGTGGAGCATACTGAAGCTTTGATTGCCCTTGCACATATTCACTGTATGTTTAGAACAACCTCTGACAGTGTTCTAGGTGCAGCAGGTATATCACTGAACCATTTCAGTGTTGCCCATGCCCTTAGACTGGTATTTAAAGAAGCAATTAAAATAGTGTGTGTCAATGCCTAGAGTAGTTCCTGGCACGTAATAACTTTTCAATAATTGTTTGGTAACTGAATTTGGATATATATATACTCAGATCACTCTGTTTAGATTTTTGGTATTTCTGAAATACCTCAGCTACTTATTGCTTCATTTGCTTTTATGAGTCAAGTTTTACATTTTTATAGCTCATTTCATTCTCTGAATTTTCAAGGAATACATCTTCATGTGTTGTGTAATATAGTTTAAAGCTTTTTAAATAGTTATATATTCTCCTTGTGCACTAACCATATGGACTAAGTCCAGTGAGAGGACAAAGAAGGGCAATGTTTTGCTTACTTCGGGAATTTTGAAATGGCATGCTAAAGAAGATGACACCAACTGAGGTTAGAAAGAGAAGTATAAAAGTGCCAGAAGCATGTGGGAAGATGAGCGCAACAGAGAGGACATCACACTCATTAGCAGAAAGAAAAGTTCACAGGTAGTTAGTTGGGGGTGAGAAGTTGAGTTTATGAACGTATTTAGAGAGCTAGTTTAGTAAATCTATATCATTCGCTTGACCATCCTCAATCTGTCTGATTTAAAAACAACACAACAACAAAAAATGTTCTTTTATTCCATGTTATTCTCCAGCCACTCTTCCTCTTTATTGTTAAACTTGATATAGAGTTCTTCGTATTTGCTATCTATATTTTGTCCTCTACTCACTTGTCAGTCCAATCTGATTTGCTCTTGCCTTTAATACCCCAGCAGAACTATTTTCATTAAAATCACCAATGGCCTATTTTGGCAACTCCGATGAATGTTTTTCATTTTTTATCTTCATTGGGCTTGTCATGAGCATTGAATATTGTTTTAACCTATTTCTTTTCTTGTTTTTCACTATACATTGCTCATTCAGATTTACTTTGTTTCTCTGGCTGTTCCTTTTTCTCCTCTGTCTCTGCTACTACCATTAAAAGTACTTTTTTCAGGACTTGTTCTGGGAACTATAAAAGAATACAAAAAAAATGTATTTTGCCTCAGTGTGCCAAACATTTGGTTATGGAAATGAAAATAGTACAAAAGAAAGAAAAGAGATTTACATATTCATGTTTAATTGGATGTGCAGTGGTAAGCAACATGCTTAGACCTAAGTTGTCTTTTCTTTATACCCTATTTCTCTTTACCTAAGTGTTTCATAAATTTTTATCTTTTTTTTTTTTAATTGAATTTGTTGCGGTGACATTGGTTAGTAAAATTGTGTAGATTTCAAGTGTACAATTCTATAGTACACCATCTGTGTGTTGCATTGTGTGCTCACCACCCAGAGTCCGTTCCGTTTCCATCATCATGTATTTGAACCCTCCTCCCTCGTCTACCACCCCACTTTCTCCTTACTTGCTGGTAAACCCAAAACTATTGTCTGTGTCCATGAGTTTGTTTCCTTGTTTATCTTGTTCCTTTGTTGCTTTCAGTTTTATATCCCACATATGAGTGAAATCATATGATTGTTGCTTTCTCTGACTTACTTTGCTTAGCATGATAACCTTGATCCATCCATGTTGTTGCAAATGGCAGTATTTCATCTTCTCTTATAGCTGAGTAATAATCCATTGTGTGTATGTACCACAGCTTCTTTATCCAGTCATCTGTAAAGGAACACTTCAGTTGTTTCCATGTCTTGGCTACCCCGAATAATGTTGCAGTGAACATCAGGTACATACATCTTTGTGGATAAAAGTTTTCAGATTTTTTTGGGTAGATACCCAGAAGAAGGATTGCTGGGTCATATGGTGGATCTATTCTCAGTTTTTTTGAGGAACTTCCATACTGTTTTCCATAGTGGTTGTACCAGTTTATATTCCCACTTTAAGTTGGTACAGCCACTATGGAAAACAGTATGGAATGTAAATTGGTACAGCCACTATGGAAAACAGTATGAAGGTTCCACAAATTTTTATCTTAATAAAAATTTTTATCTGAATCGCAGGTACATATAGCCAGCTATATACTTGGCATTTCTTAGATGTTGAGTTTCAGGAGACTTTGAGACATTTTGTAGGAAGAACTCATGATTCTTCCTGCTAATTCCAAACAAAAAAGCAAAGAAAAAGAAAACAAGCATGCCCTTCTTCTCTTGTTCCCTGTCTTAGTGAACTAGAAGAGCCTTGTAGGAGTGATGTTTGGTACTTCCCTCTCCATTATGCCCCAGAGACTGTCACCAAGTCCTAATGATTTGACCTCCTTTAAGAATTTCAGTTTCATTTATTTTTTTCCATTTTTATTGTTACTACTGTGGTAAGTCAGTAGGCTCCAAACTGGAAAGCATTTGCCCCAGTGATGTATACGTTGGAGAACTGGAAGGGGGAGTGATGAAAACTTTATTCTTACTTTTTAGTTCTAAAAATCTCAATTTATTTACTCTCCAATCTTAAAAAGAAGGAAAGAAAAATCAAATAGATATTGTTTATCTTGATCTGAATGGCACATGGCTACATTTTATTTCTGAAATGTGAGGTATTCCAAGAAAAATTTAGGTCTTCTCAACATGGAAAAGTTGATAGAATTGCTGTTACTCATTTGCTGTTTCTAGCTGTGACATTTTGCAATTTTAAGTGTGCTTGGTTAACATGATTTACAGATTATATTAACTGGTTTTAATTCAACTAATCTTCACAGTGTACAAGTGGCTTAAAAGATATACCTGCAAAAAAAAAAAAAAAGATGTACCTGCAGTAAAACTACTGAATGAAAGTAACATTAAAATGCAATTTTGAGCAAACAAGAAAATGAGCTTTTTATCTACCACAGTACAGAGCAGAAACCTGGATGTCATAAGTAGGAAAAAAAAATCCAGATTATCAATAATAGTTTGAATGTGCATTTATATCATTAACCTCGCTTTTAGTGTAGAATGTTCCTTGAGATAATAACTAATGAAATTATGAAAGCATAATGATTCATACTCAGTGGTTTTTTGAATTATGTGCTATTCAATTCAGTCCTTAAACAGATATCAAAGGTTAGTAAAATTTTGTTAAAAACCTCTTCTTTTGAATTTGCTCCTAATGTTCTATACCTTTGTCTAAAACCCTGGTCTTCTTGCTTCCATGACAAAAACTGAAATCCAGTACAGAGAGAAAACAGAAAGAACTTACTAAAATGCATTATTTGTCAGGAAACTATATAGAAACAAGCTTAAAAAGCAAAGGTAAAGATTCAGGAAACAAATTAGAACAAATCATGCAGTGTACAGTGTTGGCTAAGTGGATGAAAGTACGGGTGCTTCTGGTAGACTCAATTTATGGTATTTGTTAGATTCTTTTTCATTATACAATAGTTGAAGAGCCATTTTTTTGTGTGTGCACCACTCAAGGAAAGATAAAACAGGGAGAAGATAAATCCTAAAATATAATAATTTCTCCTTCCTACCCACTTCTCGCCCCCTCTTTTATCATGGAGAACCTCTGTGACACTCCTCAATATCTTTTAGAAGAGGCAGAAGTTCACTGCTTATTTGTTTCATAGTAATCTCACTTAAAAATGAATTAGACACACACATATATACTTCTCCCTCTCTTTTTCTTTTTTCCCTCTCCCTCCTTCCTTCCCCCTTTCCCTCCCTCCCTCTTCACCTCCCCTTCTCTCTCTTCTTTCCTCTCCCTCCCCTCTCTTCTCCACTCCATCTCCTCCCTCCCTCCCCCTACCCACACACTCACACACATCCTGAATACACTAGATCTTTTCATAGCATATTTGTTGTTGTTGTTGTTTTGAATGGTTCCCTGGCTGGGAATTGAACCCAAGCCACAGTGTTGAAAGTGCTGAAGCCTAGCCACTACACCACCAGGGAACCCCCATCATAGCATATTTTTTAAAAAAATAATAAACCCTCTTGTCCTCTCAGCGTATACAGATGATGTTTTAACAATGAGTGAAAAAGTAGCTGCCTCATGCTTGGAAAACATTTAAAAAATAGTGTCATTATATAACATTGTTGACAAAGACTATGGTGATTTCATATGTACAAACTTTAAAGACTTGGAAACATAATTTTCTAAATTCAGTGGGTTTTTCTCCTATTTGCTAAAAATATTAAAATCTTCATTTTCTAAAAAAACTGATTAATATCAGTGAACATTGGAAATCTACTGGCTAAATGTTAATAGAAACCTTTGCATAAATAAGATACAGCATTGAAATTTGGTATCATGATTAAGTAACTATAGCAGTTCTTCCGTTTGTATAGCAGTGTCTTTGTAATAAATATCCAATGAAACCAAACATCAAAATAAGCCAATTTTAGTGTCACACTTTGAAGCACTACTTTTTGTAAGAAAAGTGTTGCCATTATAAATATAATTTTTAAACTACTCTAAAATATTAATTTATTTCACTGAACCCTTTAAAATTTTAGTATTAGTTGTATACGTATTAGTTAAATAATAATGCATTATGAGGATTTTTTCAACCCACATATTAAGTGAACCCATGCAGTTCAAACCTGCATTGTTTAAGGGTCAGCTGTACATATTTTGGAGATACAAATGCAAAAATTTCTTTTTGTTGTTGTTGTTTGTTTGTTTGTTTTTGTTTTTTTTTTTTGCTTTTTGGTATGTGGGTAGCTCCCTGACTGGGAATCGAACCCAGGCCGCAGCGCTGACAGCACCAGCGCCGAAGCCTTAAGCCACTACACCACCAGGGAACTCCCCAAAAATTTCTTAATGATGGGGAGTGCATGGTCATAAAAGCTGAACACTAGTTTAAGTTGTAGTCATCTCCTACTTGGACCACTGTGTAATCTCCCAATAGACATCTTTACTCCCATTCTGGGTTCCTCAAAGCTATTCTCCACTTAATAGCAAGGGTGATCTTCACAATATGCATTGTCATTCTATAATTCTTCTACTTAGTACACTGCGCGCGTGCACAAATCTTTAATGTGATCTATAACATCTGCAAGCTATATTTTCTTCTCAGGTCTTGAGTCCCATTTTCACTACTTTTCCTTCTGTACTTTTTCCTCTCACAGGCTACCTTTAAGTCCTTTATACTAGTTATGCTCCTGTTCTTTTTGGCCTTTGCTGTTCTTTCTGCCTTGTACACTTAACCTTTCCCTTCCTTTCACAGTTTACTTCCTACATATCCTTCAAATCTCAACTTGAATGGTATTTTCTCAGGGAAGCCTTTGCTCATTTTCCTGGCCAGATTTATATTCATATTCATACACATATCCTCACATGCACATACACGGACACACAATTACAAGTTCTTATATAATACCGTGTATGTATTCACTCTTCATTGTACTTATCACAATTGCCGTTTTACCTTTATTTGTATGAGTAGTTGCAGAGCTAGTCATTGACATTATTCAGGTGGGTGTTAAGTTCCATGATGACAAGCCCATTGTTTTTGCTTATCATTCTGTTTTTCTAGTACTTAGATATGTGAGTGAATGTCATGCCAAAGAGTTTGGGTTTCATCCTTAGGAAAGTAAGGATGACACATTACTAAGACAGGCTTTAGGAAGGTTAGCTGGAGGCTGTAGTTGATTGAGTGAAGGAGAGAGACTGGAGTCTAGAGTCAAAAAGATCCATTAGATGGCCATTGTAGATAGATAAAGATGAGGACCTGAAATCTTTGAAGTTATAACGGAAAGGGGATAGTGTAGCATTTGGTAGATGTTTTGGAGACAGGATCCAGTAGCACTTGGTGACTAGCTAACTATTGTCAGAAGTGAGGGAAAGAAGTCAAGAGATTACTTGCAAGTTTGGGCTGTTAACTTTTAAGCCACTTATTTAGTAAATTAGCAGTTCAAGGGGATGGAGGACTCTTCATTTTTTAAAGTAATTCACAGGAGTGACCTCTTGGCCACTGCTTTATTAAGCTTTGAAAATAGTCTTATTGAGATAAAATTCACATTCCATGCAATTCACCCACTTAAAATATACAATTAAATGGTTTTGAGTAATTTATAGGCATGTGCCACCATCACTACAGTCAATTTTAGAACATTTTCATCACCTCAAAAAGAAATTGCCTGTTCTTTAGCTTTTACCCTCTTTTCTTCTGTACCCTTGACAGCCACTATCTCAGTGGTTCTCAACCTTCCTAACGCCGTGACCCTTTAATACAGTTCCTCATGTGTGGTGACCCCCATAAAGTTATTTTCGTTGCTACTTCATAACTGTAATTTTGCTACTGTTATGAATCATAATGTAAATGTCTGATACGTGTTTTCCGATGGTCTAAGGTGACCCCTGTAAAAGGGTCATTCGACCCTCAAAGGGGTCGCAACCCACAGGTTGAGAACCACTGCTACTCTCTGTCTTAACAGGTTTCCCTTTTCTGGACATTTCATGTAAATGGAATTATACCATTTGTGGTCTTTTGCACCTGGATTCTTTCTCTTAGCGTGTTTTTAAGGTTCTTCCAAATTGGGACATATATCAGAGTTTTATTACATTTTATGGCCAAATACTATTTCTTTGTATGGATATACAAGGGCTGTCTGGAAACTATCCAGCCATAATGCCTCTATTTTTCATATTACATGGCTGAATACTTTCCAGACAACCCTTGTATGTCATTATTTATTCATACATTCATCTGATGAACATGTGGGTTGTTTCAGGCTTTCGACTATTAATGAATAATACTGCTCTAAACATTGGTGTACAAGTTTTGTTGTAGACGTATGTTTCCATTTCACTTGTTCATATTGGTAACTCTATTTAATCATTTGAGAAACTGCCAGAATGTTTTCCAACACTGATAGCAATACCATTTTATATTCCCACTAGTCTTCCAGTTTCTCCGTAAGTTAAGACAACACTTCTTATCCGTCTGTGTGATTCTAGTCATCCTAGTGGGTGTAAGTGTTACCTACTTCATTGTGGGTTTGATTTGTATTTCATGTGCTTATTGGCCATTTGCATATTTTCCTTGGAAAAATGTATATTCAGATCTTTTGCCCATTTTTAATTGGGTTATTTGTCTTTTTATCTCTAGAGCTCTTTATATGGTGTAGATATCACTCATCAGATACATGATTTGCAGATACTTTCTCCCCATTCTTTAGGTTGTCTTTTCACTTTCTTGATGGTGTCTTTTGAAGCACAGAAGTTCTTAATTTTGATGTCTAATTTATCTGTTTCTTTTGTGCCTTGTGCTTTTGGTGTCATATGTAAGAATTCTTTGCCAAATCCAAAGTCATTAAGATTTGGCACTATATTTTCCTCTAAGCTTTTTAGTTTTAGCTCTTACATTTAGGTCTTTGATTCATTTTTATTTAATTTTTGTTGGAAAGACTATTCTTTCCTTATTGGATGGTCTTGACACCCTTATTGAATATCAGTTGACCATAGATGTATGTTTACAATACATCTTTTTTAACAGCAAAACTATATTTAGCTTTCATGCTGTTTGGATTTCTCTTTCACAGATAATTCTGTCATTAAAGGAAGATTATGCTTATTTTTAAGCAAGCATTTAGGGAGATTTGTGCAACGTAGTGTAACACAGACCCAACCTAGAAAAATGGACAGTTCACACATGTGAAACTGCTGTTCTGATCATGAAAATTGAGTTTGGAAACTCATGTTCCTTTTCACTGACGTATTTGGCTTCCTTTTTACTGGTGCTTCCTGAGTATCCAGCACTGGGCTTACAATGAAGTGTATGACAATCTCTTCAAGTTGCTCATTGTAATATATTGGAAACAAGGAGAGGAAGGGAATAAAATGACATGGGAATACCATGTAGGGTTTTTAGTCCATAAAAGTGGTATATTTTGAGGGTTTTTAGTTCATAAAAGTGGTATATTTTGAGACTATATAGGTTGTACAACTATTTTCACCCTAGTGTACAGTTTTTGGTATTACCTTTTTAAAAAAACATTAAACATTTTCTTAAATCCAAGAATATTAAATTTAGGGGGTTCCCTGGTGGTGTAGTGGCTTAAGGCTTCAGTGCTGGCACTGTCGGCACTGCGGCCTGGGTTCGATTCCCAGCCAGGGAACTACCCACGTACAAAAAAAAAAAAAAAAAAAAAAAAAAAGAAATGGATAAATTAAAAAAAAAAAAAAAAAAGAATATTAAATTTAAATCATTTGCTTTTCCAGAGCTCTAAATTATGAGTACTATGGATGCTGCTGAAAGGAAATGAATGATAAAGACTATTAGGTTGCTTGAATTCTTTCAGTGTTTTTTCTTGTATGCATTCTTAGGAATTCAGTATAATCTTTCATTGAATTAGCTGGACTTGAATAATTTAATCTGAAGCATTTTTCACTAGTGAATCTTTTTACTTAACATTACTATATAATTTTATGTCTCTTTATCTTAGGAGTCTCAGCAGTCCAACTTTGGCCCTGGAGAGCAAAGTGAGTATTGCTTTTCCTCTTGGTTTTTTTTTTTTTTTTTTTCTTTTTGGTATGTGGGCATCTCCCTGACTGGGAATCGAACCCAGGCCGCAGCACTGACAGCGCCAGCACCGAAGCCTTAAGCCACTATACCATCAGGGAACTCCCTCCTCTTGGTTTTCTAATTAAGCTGTTTGTTGAGCATTTATTTCTCATGGTCACATCATATATTGCTTTAATAATTCTTTTGCTTGTCTTATCTTAATTTTTATGATCTGGGTTGAACTGATTCTTGACAGGCTTATAAAATGAAGAATTATAGATCATTGGAGATCAAAATGAACTATTTTTATTAAATATTTGAACTAATACTTCAAAGTTTATAAATTCAATTTGATGGGCACCTCATAAACCCAAGAGCCATTCTGTCTTTTCATCTCCTTCATGAAGATACTTGGTTTAATGATAGTAAAATTCCAGGTAAGAAGGGGTCATTGTAGCTTACAATGGCTCTTCTCTTCCTATTTCTATATTTATTTATTCTTCTTGAGTCTTTTGGTCTGGGAAGAAAGTTTGCTGTCTGCTACACAGCCAACCCCATGGCTGTTCGAATTGATAGCGGTAAGGTTAGTAGTAAAGTGGAAACCATAGCAGATGTTTGGGCTTCACCATGTAACTTTGTAACAAAACAAATATTCTCTTTGTCAAGAACAATAACTTCTTAAATAAAGTAGATTTACACTGGTAATAAACTGTTTTGGGAGATAAAAATGTGGAATTTTTTGATCCTTAGCTTGTTGTCTCTATTGATCATAAAGATGAAAGTAGAATATCCCTTTTAATGTTAAACTGTCTGTATATCCATTTCTTACTTTTACGTTAAAGCTGTAGTTATAGGAAAAAGAGAACTGACATTGTGAATATATAGAAAATAGCTAGCTATAGGTCAGAAAGTTTATATTTTCTCTCTTAAAATCATTTAAGAATATCTCATTCTTTCTTCTACCCCTCCCCCATACTGTCTCCCTAAAGATAACTATTGGCAAATAGGATCGTAAGCTGCACCTACTCTTTATTACCTGTGATTTTCCCTTAATTTATTTTAGAGCTGATTTTGTTATCAGTATAAAGTTCTAGTTTATTCTTTTTAACTTAAAATTGTGTTATATTGTTTGAAAGTACCATAATTTATTTTACTAGTCTTCCCTTGATGGACATTTGTTTCCAAATTTTGCTATTACAAACATTACTATTACATACATTCATGTGTGTGTTTATGTTTATGTATTTCTCCAGATATACCTGTAAGATAAATTCCTGTTGTTACAGTTGCTAAGTCAGAAGATATGTGCATTTCACAGTATTGATAATATTACTAGATTACTTTCCAGAAAGATTGCATGAGTTTATAGTTCTGTTAATAGCATATGAACATGCCTGTTTCCACCAGTACCTAATATCAGACTTCAAAGTATTAACAATTTGATGGACGAAAAATTAAATCTTGTTTTGATTTACATTTCCTTGACAGTATACTAGTAGATATTTTACAATCTAAATATCCCCACTTCCGTTGCTGATTTCTTAATTCTTTTTGTTCTAGAAAGATACAATCCTTCTTCTAAAACTTCAAATGGGCATCAGTCTAAATCGTAAGTTTATTGCTTAATAAGTTTAATGTTTGTCTTTTTTGCTAAAAGTCTACCTGTAGTTATCTGGATATTTAGAACAACACTTAGAAATATGTACTTTATTTTTTAAGGCAGGGGTAGGCAAAATTTATGTAAAGGGCCAGATAGTGAAATGATTTTGGGTTTTAGGGACCAGATGGTCTCTGTCCCAACTACTTAGTTCTTTCATTGTAGCACTAAAGCAGCCATAGACTGTGGGTGTCTATGGCCATAGTCTGTGGCTGCATTCCAATAAAATTTTCTTTACAAAATAGGTAGTAGTCTGAAATTGGCTTGTGGGCCATAGCTTACCTACCTCTACTCTGAGATTACAGTTTTTTTAATCTCTTAGTGGTGTGTGTGTGTGTGTTTAATTGTGTGTTGATAGTTTGTTTTTAATAAAGAAAACATAAAAAAAAGACATAATTCATCCTAAATATGCCCTTCATTTTAACCACCAAATGTAGAATATTAAAGCAATATAGTTTGTATTGTCTTTAAGTTTTCTGACTTTTAGTTTGTAGGTAGAACCTGGAGTATACATCAAAATTGAATAGAGTAGTATTATTAGATGATAATAAATTCCAGGTTAAAAAATGAATTTCTCAATTCTTGAAACCACAACTCATCTTAGTGAATAAAACAGAGTTCTAAAGAAACTGTGGCCACAGTGCTAGTTAGCTCTATGCCATAACCACAATCTCTACTAACTTCAACCTCTTCAGATGATCATAGGGAGACCCAAATGAAAATGAAACTGTATGAATGCAAGAAGTCCCCTTTCACTGATGAAGAATTCAAATTATATTCCTATTTATAGTATTTATTCATATGCAGAGAACTGATGCAAGCCTACCACATATGTGCATATCACTTTGGTTGCTAGAGGAACAAAAGCAGGCAGGACCTTAAGTAGCCTGCTAAAAGCTTTGACATATTCACTGAGCTGCCATTATTAAATCATAAGGGCTGAGAGAACTCAAAGTTAGTCCATTTGTTTATAGGAAATCAGTCATAAAGATGCACTAAGGTCTCGTCCAAAAGAAAACTTTTTTTCTGTCCCATTTAATTGGGCCCACCTTAAAAACACTTTTCATAATTTCTGTAATCATTTGGTTACTTTGTTTCTAGGTGATCTTTTATGTGACACTCTGAATTTGGGGTCAGATTTAGAAACTCATCTTAAGCTTTGAGGAGAAAGTATAAGTAGTTATTAGGAGTGAAAGAAGATTTCCTTCCCACTGATTGGAGACTATAAATGAAATTTTAAGAAGAAAAGTAATGGAACTACTGGTAATGAGAAATTAAACTTTTTCTAGTTGTAGTTCTCCCTAAGTTTTGTATTAATTTTTCCTCTCATGTAAAAGGCAAAGAGCGTTTGTGGTTTCTTACTCAGATTTCAATTTTAATTTTAATGTTGTGGCCTTAAGTCTTTATCAGCTTATAGTATTCTGGTTTTTTTGTTTTCTTAAATTGATTCCAGTTTTAGTCAGGGAAGATTTGGAAACTGGTGTTTATTTTTAACACTGTTTAACTCCATGATCATTTCTGTTCTGTAGCTAGATTTCTTACCATACTTCTATAGAGGACCTTCATCTTTCATAGCAAGGCATTTATGAACTAGAACTTTGACTTCATGTTCTGGTTTTCACAATTAGTTGTAATAATCTCTTCGTGGAACATTGGAGACAATGAAAGGGAATTGCTGATCCTTTTATTTTATCTTCCTTCTTTTTAGAGTTCTATCTCTCTAGTAGACTGTTGGATATGAGTATGATAATTTGTTTTAATAGTGAATAAGTGTGTGTGTATGCAATTAGAGAAAAATTAGAGATTACAGATCTGAGTATTTAGAGTTTCTAGAAAGTGACTTCTGTTTAATTAGAAAAGATGAATATTTTACTTATGGAAAAGTTAAAGTTTCTGAACTTTTAAATTTCTCATTTCTCAATTTTTACTTTGGATGTATGAAGCAAACCAGACAGAGTAATACTTACCTCTTTTCTTTGTTTTTCATATTGAATCTTTGGCTATCACAATGATTATTTGTAGAATTCTTAGTAGATATTTAATACTCTGGTATGCCATGATGAACTATTCCAAAAATAACAATCCTTTCTGCCTTTTTCCTCTAGTATGTTAAAAGATGACTTAAAGCTAAGCAGCAGTGAAGACAGTGATGGGGAACAGGTGTGTCTACTACTGCATTTTTGCCAGTCTCATACAGTATTTGTTTTTATTCTTTTTTATAAGAATTATAATGGAATAATACATTTATAATCCAATTATTTAAAAAAGTTCCTTCCTGCTTTCCAACACTGAAATATTGTAGTTTTCCACTCTGTCTTTAAAGCTTCATTTTCTTCTTACTTTTAAAAAATTAGCTTTTCCTTAATACTTATCGTTGATCAGAACATACTTATGAAGCATGAGATATTTGACAAGAAGTATTAACTCAGCTTTCCATCTTATATTGGCAATTAGTTATTCTTTAGGTTAAAATACTAGGTTGTAAGTGTTAAGTGAACACTGATGCATACATTAGAGAAACCATTTTTTCTATTAAGAGTTCAGCTATTAATGTACATTAAGCAGAGTGCTATTTATTTATTTATTCATGGATTTCCTCTTATGTTTCAATTTTAGGATTGTGATAAGACAATGCCAAGGGGTACACCAGGAAGGTAGGCATCCTTTTATTTCTTATTGTATCTGGAGGGATAGAGTCAGCCTGATTACATTGTAGTGATATAATAATCTTACAAAGTAAATATCAATTGTGATGGTTATGCAATTCTGTAAATCAACTGAAAATCATTGAATTGGATACTTAAAATGGGTGAATTTTATGCTACTTTTTAAAAAGTAAGTACTGAGCAGCATATCAAAAACTTTCTAAGGAAATACTTACTTTATAGTGAATATCTAGAGTCATAGAACTGTATATAAAGCTTAACAAATAATAAACATTTTTAAATAAAGTTGGTTGTCAGAATTGGACGTTTTCCTGTTGTCATTATAAAGAAAAGCAACTTTTGGTCATTTATATTTTTTATCTCTTTTAGTAACTCTGAACCTTCACACCACAACAGCGAGGGGGCAGAGAACTCCCGGGATGACTCCAGTAGCCACAGTGGATCTGAAAGCAGCTCTGGATCTGACTCAGAAAGTGAAAGTAGTTCCAGTGACAGTGAGGCGAATGAGCCATCCCAGAGTGCATCTCCTGAGGTGAGGGGGGTGGGGCACCTTCCACAGGCCCTGTCAGGGACCCCTCGTGATGGCCACATGGCCAATTGAGACCTAATTCAAATGTAAAAAAGGTGAAGGAAAGGTTATATGTTCTGACAAAAAGAAATTGAATCATGTATCTTGGAGGAAACCTGGATACTTCAATTTCCTTGAACAAACATTCGTCTAGATTAGGAACTACCGAGGTCATATATTCAGGTCATGAAAATAATGGGTTTATTTTTGAGGGGCTTTATTTTTGTGTCTTCATGTGGTAACATGTAGTTATTATGAATAAAAAGTATAATTTTACTGTAGGTTGATAAAATGTGATTTAAAATCTGTTGGTACCTATATTTGTTTACCTTCTGGAATTAAATGTGGTCTTTTAAATTTTTGCCTTTGAAGATAAATTCCTGACAGAAATATTTAATATCAAAGGCCACATGTAATAATATTAATCTTACTTTCTCATTCAAATGATGAGGCCTAATAATCAATATTTAGCCCTTTGCTTTGGTTCAATCACAATTATGAAAAACAAATTTGTGGCTTAGGCATTGTGTTTTTCCTCTTCCTGAGACTGTAAAGGAGGGAGAAGGCTTCAGTATTGAAAAAAACATACTTATTTCTCTGTCTTTCAGCCTGAACCACCACCAACGAACAAATGGCAACTTGATAATTGGTTAAATAAAGTGAACCCACATAAAGTGTCACCAGCTTCTTCTGTGGACAGTAATATTCCATCATCTCAAGGCTATAAAAAGGAAGGCCGAGAACAGGGCACTGGGAATAGCTACACTGATCCAGGTGGCACTAAAGAAACAAGTTCCACTACTCCTGGCCGAGACTCCAAAACCATCCAAAAGGGATCAGAAAGTGGGCGTGGGAGGCAGAAGTCTCCTGCACAGAGTGACAGTACAACACAGAGGAGAACTGTAGGCAAAAAACAACCCAAAAAAGCTGAGAAGGCAGCTGCTGAAGAGCCCCGCGGAGGCTTGAAGATAGAAAGTGAAACCCCTGTGGACATGGCCACCAGCATGCCCTCCAGCAGACACAAAGCAGCCACCAAAGGCTCAAGGAAACCCAACATAAAAAAGGAGTCCAGATCTTCCCCTCGACCTTCAGCAGAGAAAAAGAAATACAAGTCAACGAGTAAATCTTCTCAGAAATCAAGGGAAATCATAGAAACAGATACCTCATCCTCAGATTCGGATGAAAGCGAGAGCCTTCCTCCTTCCTCACAAACTCCTAAGTACCCTGAGAGTAATAGGACTCCCATTAAGCCCTCCCCAGTGGAGGAAGAAGATAGCTTTTTTCGGCAACGAATGTTCTCTCCTATGGAAGAGAAGGAACTTCTTTCACCCCTTAGTGAGCCTGATGACAGGTATCCACTTATAGTAAAGATTGACCTGAATCTCTTGACTAGAATACCAGGAAAGCCTTATAAAGAAACGGAGCCACCCAAGGGGGAAAAGAAAAATGTGCCAGAAAAGCACACAAGAGAGGCTCAGAAACAAGCCTCCGAAAAACTTTCCAGCAAAGGCAAGAGGAAACATAAGGTTTGTGTATAAAGGGTTTTGTTGAAATGTAGTGGAAGTCTTGGCCAAAACATAACTAGTTGAGTCTATGCAAGTAGCATTGGCAATTACAGATGGGCCCATAGGCTTTTGTTTCAACAAAAAGAAAAAGTTCTTCAAAAATCAGCTTGGCTGTAATAAAAAATATGAACAGGAACAAGTGTTGATAAAGACATGGAGGAATTGGAATTTTCATACAGTACTGGTGGGAATGTAAAATGATGTAACAGCTTTGGTACAGAGTTTGGCTGTTCCTCAAAAACTTAAAATAGTATTACCTTATTCCCTGCAATTCCACCCCTAAGTGTATAAGGGTTGTCCAGAAAGTATCCAGTAATATGAAAAATAGAGGCATTTATGGCTGGATTTTTTCCGACAGCCCTTGTATACCCAATAGAAATGAAACACGTCTACACAAAAACTCATACTTAAATGGTCCTAATGACATTAATTCATGTTAGCCAAAAAGTGGAGATAACCCAAATGGCTGACAACTGATGACCAGATAAATACAATGTGGTATATTCATGTAATGGAATATAGTCCGCCATAAAGAAGAATAAAGTACTAATATATGGTGCAACTTGGATGAACCTTAAAAATATTCTTCTGAGTGAAGGGAGCCAGATACAAAAGTCTACCCACATTATATGATTCCATTTATATGAAATACCTAGACAAAAGACAAAAGACAAAATATATAGATTAGTGATTGTTAGCATCTGGAGGTGTAGATAATGGGGAGTGACTGTTAATGGGGTACAGGTATATTTTTGAGATGATGAAATGTTCTAAAATTGGTTGTAGTAATGGTTATCTCTGAATATACTAAAAGCCACAAAGCCATTGAATTGTTTACCTTTAAAGAGTGAATTTTATGGTATGTGAATTATATTTTAATTAAAATTTTATCCCCCCCTAAAAAAAATTAGTCTGAAAAGATGCTATATAAAAGACTATAGGAAATGTGTTTCAATATTTGGGCTGTTTATCTAAAATAGGAGACTTGGGAGTTCCCTGATGGTGTAGTGGCTTAAGGCTTAAGGCTTCGGCGCTGGCGCTGTCAGTGCTGAGGCCTGGGTTCGAATCCCAGTCAGGGAGCTACCCACATACCAAAAAGCAAAAAAAAAAAAAAAAAAAAAAAAATAGGAGACTTCTTCTGAGCCTTAAAACCTAATTTACTTAATGAACATTGTTTAAATGAAATTTTTTACTTCACATTTATCTTCTCTCTGAAGTTTATCAGCGATAAACTATTTGGGAGTGACTAGTGCTGGCAACTGAAGTTAGAAGAATAAACTTGAAACCTAGCAGCTGCCTTTTCTATTTTTCATCCAGAATGAAGATGATAACCGCGGCAATGAGAGCAAGAAACCCAAAACGGAGGACAAGAATTCAGCAGGCCACAAGCCATCCAGCAACAGAGAGTATGTCCCCAAAACATATTACAGGCGTGTTAATATGTGTATGTCATTTGCTATTAGGTACTTTCTCAACTGCTCTTAGAATGTTCCTTTTAGGAACTATATGTAATATACATAAATGCACATACATATACTAAATCGTGTGAACTTTTGATTTTAGTTAATAGGGATAGAAAGCATTTTAGATTTAGTCCCCTTTCCCTCTGCTCTTCTTTTAGTGGACTAGGGGTGAGTATAGGATAATAAATAAAGTGAGCCTTTACCACTTTTGGCTAAGTGACAAACTTATCTGTAATTTGCAAGAGACTAATTGCTAATTTATGAGCATTAGTATCTTCATTTACCTTCTACTTCTTGTTCATTTATTGAACCAGTATTTATTTATTGAATACGTGTTGTATGGCAGACCAAGGTTTAGGTACTGAGTATACAACTATGGGCAGGGAGGAGGGAACAGGATGCCTGCCTCTTGAAATTTATAGTTCTGTTTTGCAGAAATCATGTGTCCTAGTAATCTAATAGGAAAAACAAATTTGCCTTGAAAGCAGGCAAAGAGAAATGGAAAAATCCATCACCCCTATATGACTGTGGAGAAATGAGGGCATTTGTTTGGTTTGGCAGGTCATCTAAGCAGAGTGCAGCAAAAGAAAAGGATTTGTTGCCTTCTCCTACTGGGACTGTTCCTTCAAAAGACCCAAAAACAGAGCATGGCTCTCGGAAGAGGACTATTAGTCAGTCTTCTTCCTTAAAGTCAAGTAATAACAGCAACAAGGAGAATAGTGGCAGCAGCAAAAACAGTTCTTCCACATCAAAGCAGAAGAAAACTGAAGGGAAGACTTCCAGTAGCTCTAAGGAGGTCAAGGTAAGACATTGTGGGCCTGAGTATTTTTTAATTCAGTCTCATTGCCATGTGATTTCTCCAAGGTGACACTTTGCTTTGAAAACTTTGTGAACATCTTACTAAATTCATAGGCCCGTGCATTTTACTCTCAAAATGTAATGATCTTGATAATAAACTTACGCCGTAATCTGAGACCATGAAAGCAGCAACTCAGCTGGACACATGTACAGTGTTAGATCAGTGCAAAAGTAATTGCAGTTGTGGACCGTGAATTTTAAATTATTATAACTAGGCTCAAACACATCTTTATTAATCAAAGTAGGAACCATTACAATCAACACATTTTTGCCAACGAGAAATTTGTTTATTCCTATAGCATAAAAGTCCGTGCTTTGGGGTTCACCAAACCTTTGGAAAGCATTTTCTGCATCCTGCTGGTTGTGAAAGTGTTTTCCCTGCAAAAAGTTGTTGAGATGCTTGAAGAAGTGCTAGTCAGATGTTGAAAGGTCAGGTGAATATGGCGGACGAGGCAAAACTTCGTACCCCAATTTGCTCAACTTCTAAAGCTTTGGTTGTGCAGCATGCAATTGGGCATTGTTGTGGAGAAGAATTGGGCCCTTTCTGTTGACTGATGCTGGCTGCAGCCATTGCAGTTTTTGGTGTATCTCATCAATTTGCTGAGCATACTTCTCAGATGTAATGGTTTCACCAGGATTCAAAAAGGTGTAGTGGTTCAGACTGGCAGCAGACCATCAGTGACCATGGCCTTTTGTTTGGTGCAAGTTTGGCTTTGGGAAATGCTTTGGAGCTGCTTCTCAGTCTAACCACTGAGCTGGTCATCACTGGCTGTGCTATAAAACCACTTTTTGTCACACACCACAATCCAATCGAGAAATGGTTCACTGTTGTTGCATAGAATAAGAGAAAACACTTCAAAACAACCATGTTTTTAAATTCCGATCAGCTCAGGAGGCACCCATTTACTGAGCTTTTTCACCTTCCAATTTGCTTCAAATGCCCAACGCCTGTACAGTGGTCGACGCTGAGTTCTTTGGCAACTTCTCAGTGTAGTTGTAAGAGGATCTGCTTCGAGGATTGCTTTCATTTGGTCATTGTCAGTTTTTGATGGCCGACCACTACACTCCTCATCTTCAAGGCTCTCATCTCTTTTGCAAAACTTCTTGAACCAGCACTGCACTGTATGTTCATTAGGAGTTCCTAGGCCAAATGCATTGTTAAAGTTACGAGTTGTCTTTGCTACTTTATGACCCATTTTGAACTCCAATAAGAAAATCACTCGAATTTGCTTTTTGTCTAACGTCATTTCCAGTCTAAAATAAATATAAAATAAACAGTAAGTAATAAATCATTAGCAAAAAAACAAAGCGAGAAATGCACATTAAAATAATGTATAACATAACTATATTTATTTAAGAGTGTATTTCAATATCAAACGGCAAATTTCAACAATGCGAAAACCACAATTATGTTTGCACCAACCTAATGATTAAGATAGAAACCCATACTTGAAAAAATTGGTTATGCAAAAACAGTTTATTGTGATCTAATTATAAATAGCTCCATTTGCTTATCTATGATTTGCAATTGGCTTTGGATTTTTTAGAATTAGACTTCACAAGCACGTAATATTACATAAAATGACAGAGCAACCCTGAAGAAGAAAAAATTCTTTAGCTGAGCTGACACTGAAATTTTTCCTAGAGCATGCTCATAATGTAGGGGAATATTCTTAATATTTGTGGATAGGGAATTGGATCAAAGAAGCTTGTTTTCAAGGCTGTATTCCCACCCTCAATTTGTTCTCCAGGTTATTTGCATTGCTTTCTAAACTGTTCTGATCAGGAGCAAACTCCATGACAAAATTAAGAAAATACCTAGATTTTTAAGCATATAATTCACTGGATTATTATTATTAGGTTGTGCAAACATAATTGAGGTTTTTGCATTGTTGAAATTTACCGTTTGATATTGAAATACATTCTTAAATAAATGGTGGTTGTTATTCATCATTTTAATGCACTTTTCTCGTTTTGTGTTTTTTTGCTAATGACTTATTACTTGCTGTTTATTTTATATTTACAGGTAACCCCCAAATAACATGGTCATTAGGTTCCTGAAATGTCATGTTATGTGAATCTGTGTTATACTTACCAACTAGTACAAAAAAGGGGGTTAGGCTCCAAAAATGAAAAAAAACATACTTTTATTTTTTGTAAATTAAGAGAAATAGCTTTATTAAAACAATTTTCACCAAAAGTATAATATGTTAATATGTATTAAATATCTTTTGCTCTTAAAACCATTTATTATGTTCAGTGTTTTTTTGGGGATTTACCTAATTTCAAATGAGCTATCTTTTGCTCTTAAAAGCTGTTATTATGTTCCATGTTGTTCAAGGATTTCTCTAATTCTCAAACCATGTTAGAGTGCAACCATGGTCTTGGGTGCCATGTTGTACGAGGATTGCCCCAATTCTTGAACCATGCTATACAAGTGCCATGTTATATAGGGTTAGTTGTATTTTAGACTATGGAAATGATGTTAGACAAAAAGCAAAGTCGAGTGTTTTCTTATTCGAGTTCAAAATGAGTCATAAAGCAGCAAAGACAACTCGTAACTTCAACGATGCATTTGGCCCAGGAACATACAGTGCAGTGCTGGTTCAAGAAGTTTTGCAAAAGAGATGAGAGCCTTGAAGATGAGTGTAGTGGCCGGCCATGGGAAATTGATAATGACCAATTGAAAGCAATCCTCGAAGCAGATCCTCTTACAACTACATGAGAAGTTGCCAAAGAACTCAGCGTCAACCACTGTACAGGCCTTGGGCATTTGAAGCATATTGGAAAGTGAAAAAACTCAGTAAGTGGGTGCCTCCTGAGCTGACCAGAAATAAAAAACATGGTCATTTTGAAGTATCATCTTCTTATTCTACACAACAACAATGAACCATTTTTCAGTCAGATTGTGGTGTGCAACGAAAAGTGGATTTTATATGACAGGCAGTGATGACCACCTCAGTGGTTAGACCAAGAAGAAGCTCCAAAGCACTTCCCAAAGCCAAACTTGCACCAAAAAAAGGTCATGGTCACTGGTGGTCTGCTGCTGGTCTGATCCACTACAACTTTCAGAATTGTGTGAAACCATTACATCGGAGAAGTATGCTCAGCAAATTGATGAGATGCTCCAAAAACTGCAATGGCTGCAACCAGCATCAGTCAACAGAAAGGGCCCAATTCTTCTCCACAAAAATGCCCAAGTGCACATTGCACAACCAACACTTGGGAAGTTGAGCAAATTGGGCTACAGAGTTTTGCCTCGTCCATCATATTCACCTGACCTCCCACCATCTGACTACCACTTCCTCAAGCATCTTGACGACTTTTGCAAGTAAAATGCTTCCACAACCAGCAGGATGCAGAAAATGCTTTCCAAGGGTTTGTCAAATCCCGAAGCACAAATTTTTATGCTACAGGAATAAGCAAATTTATTACTTTTTGGCAAAAATGTGTTGATTGTAGTGGTTCCTACTTTGATTAATAAAGATGTGTTTGAGCCTAGTTATAATGATTTAAAATTCACATTCTAAAACCGCATTTACTTTTGACCAACCTGACTTTGTAATTTAAGTAAGCAAAGATTTGAGAGTGAAAAATTAGACTGTTAAAGGCAATCATGCTTATTAAATGTGGTAAGTAAAATTTTTAAATTGAAGTAGTTTTATGTGTGAATGTCTCAAATTTAGATACACAGAAGGTTTTTTAATCCAGCTTTGCACCTTTCTGTAGTATAGAGAATTAGACCTAGTGTCTTTGAGGGACTTGAGTGTCCCATGGGCTTCCATCACTGTCCCAGTTTTCTACCTGCTCCTGGCTCTTTCTCCATTTCCCATCCCTTCACTGTGGTATTTTGAGGCTTGTATGCTTATTTTTTGAAACCTATTAACTTTTTTTTTTTTTTAAATAAGCACTCATTGAATGAACTCAACTGCTCATTTGGCTTCTGTTATCTCATATATAAAGCTCACTGCCTATGTCTCATACTGGTTTGTCAGCTTCTTGAAAGCAGAGATTTATATCTTACTTGGGATTAGTGTTTTATCCAGTGTTTAATTTACTGGGTACTCAGAAAATATTTGTTGGATCAAATGTAGTTATTTGGAACTCTGTTACCGAAAAATTATAAAATAGAGGCCCTGATCACTTTGATTTCAAGATCTTTTGCCACATAACAGTTGTTAAAATTGTTACTGTTAGTTCTGGTAACAAAAATTGTTACTGTTAGTTCCAATTTAGACAATTATATATGGGTTTATTAAAGAAAAATGTACAGTTTAGCTGGAAAATATGCTATTTCTTATATCAACTAAAGAAAAATTAGCTAATATGGAAAACCAAAATTACATGAAACTTTTATTTTGTTTTTCTTAGATATTTGCTCATTTTGAAATTTTTGAAAATGGCAAGAAGTTGTTCATTATATTGTCTTATTAATGCTTTTAATATCTGTAACATCTCTACTTATGTTTCCTTTTGGTTCTTATTGTTAGCTTTGTGTGCCATCTCTTTTCCTTGGTCAGTCTTATCAGAAACTTATCAACTTACTTACCTTTTCAAAAAGCAACCTTGTTTGTGTTGATTCTCAGTAGTTTGGTTTTTATTTCATTAATTTACACTCTTCATAATTTGCTTATTTTTCTTTTTGTTTGTTTTGCTGTTCTATTTACTAACTTTAAAGATGGATACTTCATTAATTTTCAAATTAATTTTAAGGTTTGTTTTTCTCTAATACAAGAAGTTAGATTGTATAGTTCCCCCTAAATAATGCTTTAGCTGCATCACACAAGATTTGGTACATAGTATTTTTATAACGTAGTTTAAAATGTTTTGTAATTTCCATCATGATTTCATCTTTAACCAAAGAGTTATTTTAAAGTGTATTACTCAGTTTCTAAACTGAGTAAATAGGAAGATTTTCCTGTTAATCTTTTGATTAGTGCTTCTACCTTAATTACATTGAGGCTGGAGAGTGGTCTACATGGTAGACCAATCTTTTAAAACTTTTTAATAATTTACTTTATGAGAGTTCAGTATATGATAGATTTTTGTAATATTCTATATTTGCTTGAAAAGAATGTGTATTCTATATATATTGTGGAAAGGGAACTATATGATGCAATTAGGTTAATCATGTTTTCCAATCTTCTCTATGCTGACTGACATTTTTGTCAGCTTGTCATATTCGCTGAGAGAAGTGTGTTTCACTTTCCCATTAGTTCCACAAATATATAGGCTTTGTCTGTATCTTCTTGTAGTTCTGCCATTTTTAAAATTGAGGTATGCTTGATATAGAACATTATATCAGTTTCAGGTGTACAACATAAAGATTTGATATGTGTATATTTTGTGAAATGATCACAATAAATTCGTTAACATCCAGCACCACACATACAGTGATTTTATATATCATATACACATAATTTTTATATAAGAAAAGTATTGAAATAATCTAGACAATTTTTTTCTCTATTTTCAGAAACTTCAGTCTTCTCTAATAAAACTAAACTTAGGCACTGAATATCTAAAAACTGTTATAGTAATGTTATAGTCAGGAAACCTTTTCATAAACATGCAAACTTTACTATAAAGAGCTTAGTATTTTGTCAAATTTCAGGACTTTTATTTTAACTCCTTGAAGTAAACTGTATTGGGTGGAACTGAAAATCTCTTATACAAAAGAAAGAAAATAGTTACATGGTTCCTTTTAAATAGACTTGAAACACAAATAGTAAAATTAATTATGTATTATTAATGTTGAAACATCCATGCATTTCTAGGATAAGTTCTACTTATTTATGATGTTTTATTATAGAAAAATGTATATTTTATTAAAGTGAGGGCTGGATGGGGAAGCACTTGTATAGACAGGATCAAATCCCGGGCTTAAAGGGCTATATAGTTGAAAGGAGACAGAGTGAAGTCTAAGAAAGCGACTAGGTTTTTGAAACCTGATGAATCTGGACTTAAAACCCAACTTCAAGGAGTGCTACTTAAAAGCTGTTTGAACTTGGGCAAGTTACTTAACCTCCTTGAGACAGCTTTTTATTCCATTCTAATAGCAATACATATTTCAAAGAGTTGTTGAAGGATTAATGACTGTGGCAAGTACTTAGTTAACTTAGTGCCTGATAAGTAGAAAGCATATAGTACACATTAGGTATTATTATTACTGTGTTCATTGACCAGTAATTACCAATAAATTTTGTTTTAAGTAATACTGGTGTTTTGATGATTAGGTTTGGCGTCTTCCTTATGTTATAAGCAGGTCAGTGCCTGGCACAAAGTAGACTCCTAATATTTTATTGAAGTGAGGGCTGGTTATATAAAATGGATTCATTCTATAAAATGGGTGTTTACAGTCTGAAATTTTAAAATTTTATAACGAGGAAATTAATTACGGGAAGACAATGGAATTTTGCTTTCTTTTTTTACTGGTGGCTCAGGAAATACTTGTAGCTTATTTTAATTGCCTCACAATTTTCAACATAGTTTTTTTTATATATATATTCTTTTTATTTATTTATTTATTTATTTTTTGGTCAGGAAAAGGCTTCAAATAGTTCTTCTAACTGTCCTCCATTTACCCCAACTCCTGATGCTTCTAAGCCTCGGAGAACAAAGCTTGCCTTTGACGACAGGTGAGATAAATAAGATGTTTTTTATGCATTCAAGAAATTGTTCCAGTCCGCATATAAGAAACACATTTTAATTTCTGTCAGTGACTAGAGGAATTTATACTTGTGTTGTGATCTGTAGAATATTCAGAATTTAATTTGAAAGGTACCCACTTAGTTCTGACTGTTGCTCCTTTAACTTAAGTCCATGACTCTCAACGGTGGATGTGATTGGCCTTCCAAGAGAGCCTTACTGCTGCCCGTATCATTGTTTACAGTCGGGGCTTCCTTAAATTCTTGAGAGCAGTGTGGGATTTTTCCTCTATTTTGCTTAGAGATTGTATCTTGTACTTTCATTTTTATTGACTCTAAATCTTTCAAGCAACTTGGGTAAGTTAGTATTAAATACTAGGGAGCTTGATTTCTGCTTTTCTAAGTAGATTTGCCATGAGTTGGCCAAAACTGTCTATGTTCTTAACCCAACATAAACATTTATTAGAAAAAACCAATTGGAATGTTTAGTAATAGCTCATTTTCTTTACTTGAGGACATGAAAACTGAGGGATGCTGGAAACTAAAATGAACTTGTATTCTCTTATGAAACTATTTACCACTTTATTTACAATAAAAATTTACATTGCAGAAATTATTCAGCAGACCATTATTTACAAGAAGCAAAAAAGCTAAAGCACAATGCAGATGCATTGGTATGTAAATATTCTTACATTTATGTATTTAATCACATTAACTAAATCTTCATTTGTTGTTTGTTCTCGTGGTACATTAGTGTAGCTCACATTACCTTTTTTCTCCTTTCTTCAGTCTGACAGGTTTGAGAAAGCTGTGTACTATCTTGATGCCGTGGTATCATTCATTGAATGTGGGAATGCATTAGAGAAAAATGCTCAGGAATCCAAATCCCCATTTCTTATGTATTCAGAGACAGTGGAGCTCATCAAGTAAGTGGAAAAACTTGCTGCATCATTGGCAATACTATTTCTTTGGTATCTGGGACGGGGCTGACAAAGCTATACAGTCATAACTATACAACATTTTGGTCAGCAGCAGACCGCACATGCAGCAGTTTTCCCGTAAGATTATAACAGAGCTGAAAAATTCTATCTCCTAGTATTGTCGAATCCATGTAATGTCATAGTGCAGTGCCTTATGTGTTTGTGGTGATGCTGGTGTAAACAACCTCCTACACTGCTTGTCCTATAAAAGTATAGCACATACAGTTACATACAGGACATACAGCTTGATAATGATAAAACGACTGTGTTACTAATTTTTGTATTTACTTTTCATTGTTTTTAAGAATGTATTCTTTCTACTTACTATAAACAAAAGTTTACTATAAAACAGTATGCCTCATTACACTGGCAGCAGCTTTGTATACCTCATGTTTACCATGTCTCTTGATTGCATCATTTTCTCTTGTGCTTGAGTTAATCTTGGGTTGTTTTATACAGTTTCATGCTTTACAGGTTTGAAGCCAAGGAGCAGTAGGCTATATCACATAGCCTAGGTATGAAGTAGGCTGTGCTATCTAGGTTTGCACTCTCTGATGTTCCCACAATGACGAAATTGCCTGACACCACCTGTCACAACTGTCGTGACTATACAATAAAACTAAAAGAGAATGCATAATCCCTCGTTGTCCTTGGATAAGGAGAACTAGATACTTCAGTGGGTGTTTTTGCCTCTATGTAGGGTTTATTCTAATGTTTTGAGGACAAAGGCAGTCATAAGATCAAGGTGAAATATTTTGTGTCATTTGTTATTTTAAATCACAGATACACTATGAAGCTAAAGAATTACTTAGCACCAGATGCTACAGCGGCAGATAAAAGACTCACAGTACTTTGGTAAGTGTTGTGTGTTCTGACCTCTGCTAGATGACAGGCAGTTTTATAATAAATTGTGCTGTTTATGTTCTTCTGAAAGTTATCCTTAAATCAGCATTCCATAACCCAGTCATAAATCTATTCTTGATGGGTAAAGTAGAAAATAACTCAGAATTTGTACTGAAGGATTTTTAATAGTTGACAGTCTCTGATTCATGTACCTCTTGACAAAAGCCTTGGTAGAGTGGCACTGATACTAGAACTCGCCATTGTCACTTTTCTAGGCTCTTCCTTTGGTATCCTCTCTCTCCATTTATATATATATATACTACTATTCCTTGGGGAGCAAATGTTTAGCTTACTTATAATAAAGAATGTGGCTTGTTTACTTGTATTCCAGGAAGCTGTGTCAGTTCATTTGTTATAGGTTATATACTTTACCTGGCTCTGTGTTTAATAGCTGGCAGTACAGCTGTGAATAAAACTTGACCTGGTCCTATTTTTCATAGTGTCTAGTGTGAGGAGATAGAAATTAATCAGATAATCACACAAGTACACAAGGTCTGACAACTAAGTTTGCAAAATTTCCATTGTGCCCTTACATTGGCAGCATTGTACCAGTAACTCTTAAGTTTTCATAACCTTTGTATATCTGTATCATATCTTTGTTCATGTCAATGTGTGGCGGTGTCTTGATGAGTGAGATTCATTATTGTTGTTGCATGTTTTTGTGTTCCATTGCAAGAATGTCAGAGGTTGAATTAGAGCAACAAACATTAAATTTCTTGTTAAACTTGGCAAGAAATCAGGGACATGTTAGTCCAAGTTTATGGGGATAATGCCATGAAAAAAAAAAAAAACAGCAGCATGCAAATGGATTAAACATTTTTTCTGAGGGGAGAGAAAGCATCACTGATGAAGAGAGGCCAGGGAGGCCAGAAATGAGCAGACTGATGAAAGCATTGCAAATTTTTTTGGACTTGTGCATAAAATTGTCTATTGACTGTGAGAAGCATAGCAGACCAAGTAAACATCAATAGAGAAACAGGAAAATCTTAACTGCAAATCTTGGCATGAGAAAGGTGTGTGCAACAATGGTCCCAAAGGAGCTCACTAATGAACAAAAGCAAAGGAGAGTCAAAGTTCGCCAAGACCTTTTAGAGAGGCAAGACGATGTTTTGGGCTGTGTTATCACTGGTGATGAAACATGGGTGTACCAATACAACCCTGAAACAAAGCATCAAGGTGCACAATGGAAGTCAGCCAATTCTTCATGACCAAAACAGTTCTGTCAGTCCAAATCAAGATCAAAACACTGTTGCTAACCTTTTTTGATATCAGAGGGACTGTTCATTATGAATTTGTACCAACTGGACAGTCAGCCAAGTTTACAATTTGGAAGTGCTGATAAACTGCATGAAAAAGTTAGATGAAAACAACCTGAACTCACCAATTCATGGCTCTTGCATCACAACAATGCACCAGCTCACACAGCACTGTCAGTGAGGGAGTTTTTAGCCAGTAAACAAATAACTGTATGACAGCACCCTCTCTACTCACCTGGTCTGGCCCCCCAATGACTTTTTTCTTTATTTGAAGATAAAGGGAATAATGAAAGGAAGCCATTTCGATGACATTCAGGACATCACGGGTAATACTACAACAGCTCTGATAGCTACTCCAGAAAAAGAGTTCCAAAACTTCTTTGAAGGGTGCACTAGGCACTGGGGTCAGTGCACAGCTTCCCAAGGGGAGTACTTCAAAGGTGACTGTAGTGAGATTCAGCAATGAGATATGTAGCACTTTTTCTAGGATGAGTTTGCAAACTTAATTGTCAGATCTCGTATGAATTAAATATTTTGAAAGAAAAGTATATGTAATGATGAGGTAGAGAGAACATGTACAAGGGCTGGATAGCAGAAAGAAACTGGAAACAAGTGGCGCTAAAGATCACTAAGAAGTGAAAGTGACTGCAGAGGTAGGCAGTGATGATCATGCAGGGCCTTTGTATGCTATGTTAAGGTTTATATACATTTCATCAGAGTTGTAATATTCATAGTTGAGTTTCCTAGTTTTTGTTGTTTAATTTTAGATTATTTATAATTTGATATAGAGAGTCTGCCCCCTCAGCGATTATTTTCTTTTTAACATATATGTTACAATGACCTGTTGGTTGTTGTGGGCGAGGTTTTACATTTTGAATAAATAGGCTAGTCCTAGGTCTCTTCCCCTTCCTACCCCTCCCTACCCCTCCCTACACTGTGTACCATAATATCACAGTTTTTGGTTTGGCTTAAAGGTCAGTGTTGACCTTATTATGCCTTGGTCTGCTCACATGAGCCAGTCCTATATATACTCTTACATGATGCAGAGGTTGTGCAAATGAGGCCAGAGTTTGCTGTCCTGTTAATAAGCTGCCCTTTCCCATTGACTAGCCTACGATGCCAGTCTTTGCTATACCTGAGGCTATTCAAACTGAAGAAGGAAAATGCTCTTAAGTACTCCAAGGCACTGACAGAGCACCTGAAGGTAAGTGTGCCTAAGGGGAGGCTCCTTTTCCAGAACACAAAATTTGTAGGGTCTCCTGTTCCCACCCCAAAAGTGCCCTCATGTTTTACCTGCCACGGTAAGAGGGGAGCTACTATTTGGGAACTTTTCAAACAAGTTTGGGAGTTCCCTGGTGGTGTAGTGGCTTAAGGTTTCAGCACTGGCGCTGTCAGCGCTGGTGCCTGGATTCGATTCCCAGCCAGGGAACTACCCACATACCAATTCAAACAAGTTTGAGGTTTCTTGATAAATTTTTAAATGCACATATATCTGTGGAACCTATGTAGCTATATTCAGTAGCTCTCAATAACATTTCACTAGATGGAGGCTATTTTTATCATGAAACCTAATTTATACATTGAAAGTGGTCTTTTGTTTTCACTAGCATCTTTCTTTAGACTCAGTTTTCTAAATTGTCTGGTTTTTTTTTTCATGACAGCAACATATAAATCTTAAAATACTGCCCTAACTATGACTTGTAACCCTTCAGTTGGCTTACCATTGCCTGCAGGGTCAAGTTCAAGCTTCTTAACTCTGACCTGCAAGGCCCTCAAGTCCTCTCCCTCTTGTTCCTTATCTAAACTTCTTCTCCAGGAAAACTTTATGTGTCACAGACATTCTCTTTTCTGCAGCCTTTGTATGTAGTAGAGTCACCTTTCTATGCTCTCTCCCCTCCTCTTTATTGGTCCGAGTGTTACTCATTCTGTGTGTCTCCCTTAAGTCTTCCAGAACACCCCAGCTCTTACCTATAGCTCCTTTCTGCTGCACATTAACACACACATGCACACACACAGGTATTTCATTTTTTTAAATTTACAAAGCTTCTTAAGATCAGTTCTGGCCCTGTGCTTTTGAATATATGTAGTACTTCATACGTAGTGTTTTGTTTTGTTTTTATTAACTACATTTTATTTTCTCCACAGAATTCTTACAATAATTCTCAAGCACCATCACCAGGCTTGGGAAGGTAGGTCAGTTTTATTCTATAAAGTATTACTTGTGACAAGTTTATTTTTATGTAAAAGTAGAATGGGTAGGGTCCAATTTCCATAAATGAAAATATAACAACTTTTTAAATAATTAGAACTGTCTCTAATAAAGTTAATCATTTTTTTCTTTTATATAAACTGATATAGGATAATGAACATAATCTTAGAAAGATTAGAGAAGGGACATTTTACCTGTGGAAATCTGAGTTTTTTTATAGCACCTTAACTCTTTTCACAGTTTATTTCTATAGCTGCTTGCATTTTTATCACAGTGCAGTTATCTTTACTCAGATCTTAACACTGCCGCAGTTTAATTATAGTGGCATGATTGTCAGTTCTCCTGCATCCCCACATCACTTCCATCTAGCCTCTCCCAAAAAGAAGGAAAAATACCGTGAAACCTCTTTTTTGGTGAATTTATCTGGTCAGTGACTATACTGTCTTTGCCCATACGTATTTTCTTAACCAAATTTATAGTGCTAAAACTACAGATAAAAATTTTCTTAACAGATACCTTTTTTTCTCTTAACTTTTGTTTGATTTTCTTTTTTTATGGTCTTGGGCATTTCCACAAATTTTAGTACTGCTAAAATGAGCCCCACCAGCTTTCAACATGTGTTTTCTAAGAAATATTTAATTGACAGAATCTACTTGAGGTAATTGCAGTTGATTGAGAAAGCTGTACCTCTGTCAGCTCTGAATAATTGGGTTAAACTAGGAAAGTACCAGAAATTATGGAATTCAAACTATGATGTTCCCATCTACTACCACAGTTTTTGTGTTTTAAATTGTTGATTACACCCAATTTGCCACCAAACAATTTGAAAAGTACCTAAATACATGCGCTAATAGATGGAAAGTATGTTGAGCTGGGAGTGAGGCAATCTAACTTAAGTCTTTCAACTATTAAAAGGGATGTGTGACTTTCTCAGTTCTTTCCCATCTCTTGTTTTGTTGCCATTCATTAAAACAAGATGATAATTTGTAAGGGTCTTTAGTGAGCTAAGTACTAATTTAGAAGGAATTGTACTTCTCTGGGAACCCTATAGAATCAAAGAATCTTTAAATTTTAAAAGCTTTCGGGGAGTTCCCTGATGGTGTAGGGGGAGTTCCCTAATGGTGTAGTGGCTTAGGGCTGCGTCGCTGACGATGTCAGCGCTGTGGCCTGGGTTCGATTCCCAGTCAGGGAGCTACCCACATACCAAAAAGCAACAACAACAACAAAAATAATGAAAAAAATAAAAAATGAAACTGCCAAAAAAATAAAATAAAATAAAAGCTTTCATATAGGAAGAGCCCATAGGTCATTGATTTCATCATGTTCACCATATCCATGTGAATAATGATAAACTCTGTTTTCTCTGTGTTTAGCAAAGCTGTTGGGATGCCGTCCCCTGTTTCTCCAAAGCTGTCACCAGGCAATTCGGGAAATTACTCCTCTGGGGCCAGCAGTGCTTCAGCAAGTGGTTCTTCAGTGACCATTCCACACAGGATCCACCACATGGCAGCCAGCTATGTTCAGGTCACATCCAACTTCCTCTATGCCACAGAAATCTGGGACCAAGCTGAGCAGCTTTCCAAAGAACAAAAAGGTAGGAAGGTCTCTGGACAAACTTGGAGGGATGGAATTGTTAAAAGAAACGTGTATGATCTACTTAAGTAAATGTCTTATCTGCATTTTTAGGGTTTAATGATAGTTTGCTAATCTCCATTGCTTAGCAGTCATGTTGAATGTACTGAATTTGGTCAAAATATACCTTTTATTCACTATACTGGTGACACAAACTAAATTAAAAAGAGTTTTTGTGCTGGCACATTAAATGCAGCTTGTACTGTAAAAGTAATAAAATGCATGTTCTACTTTAAGATGATTAACAGTAAAATTGGCTATAGGCATAGGATTACACAGACATGTTGGAGATGTTTAATACAAGTGCCAAAAAAATGTATATACATTTTAAGACATGTTATCTCTGAAAATGTATATACATTTTAAGACATGTTATCTGTGTATTACATAAATATTGATGGTAACCACTTCGAGCACCTCTTGTAATTTCAGAAATCAAACGTGACTGTATTCATCATTTGTTATTGTATATATGGAGTATTGCAATTTTAATGTAGTTTTTTCCTTTCTTCAAGTGTGTATACATTTTTTTGGCACTCTATATAAGAAAGCATGTTTATACTGGATTTTTAGGTATACTGAAAGAAGTTTATGTGATAAAAGAGACTACAAAGTAAATATATTTCTAGCATCCTTTAATATTAGATCATTTGAGGCTTTGTACTTTGTTATCTCGCAAATTAAGAACAATGAGAATTATAAAGTATTTAAACACCTTAAGGAATAGTATTAGATAAAACTATGTTATTTTTGTAGAGAAACACTGCAGTAGGCAATCAGTCAAGTGTCTTTTTGTCACAGAGTATATTTAAATACGTAGTACGAACAGATAATCAGATAAAAATGAAAGATTCTTACCCCTAAAGAGGTGTAATAGTGACAGAAAGGAAGAACAGGAACCCCAATATAAAGTTATGTTTTTAAAAACCTAATTTGTTCCTAAATTTTTAAATATTGTCAGTACTGCTCAGGAAAGTTCAGGAATCTGAAATTTTTAAGTCACCCCTACTTTATTTTCCATTATTCTCCCTGATGATGCCAGTTTTGTAGACTCTCTTCCTTTCTTTGTCTTTTTTTACTTTTTGTATGACAGTTTGCAAATACTAACTGAAGGAAAGAGAATGCTATAACTAACGAACCTGTGTCTCTTCCACTTAGCTTCAGTTTCAACAACACATTTTGCTGCTCATGTTCCATCTCATTCCCCCTCCCTTCCCCATTCTTTCCCCCTGGACTATGCTAAAGCAAATTACAAATATTATGGCACTGAACCTGAATGCTTTGATATTTTTTTTAGATGATACAGACTTTTCAAAAATATGACCACCATGCCTTTACCATAGCCACCAAAATTAACAATAACTCCTTTATGTCATATCTAGTCTACCATCACATTTCCCTTTTATCTCAAATATACCTCTTTTTTTTTTTAACAGTTGGATTTGTTTTAGACAGGATCAAAACACTCATTTATCAGTCTCTTAAATGTCTCCCCCTCCTCTACTTTTTTTTTTGGCCATGCCATTGATGTCAAGGAGAAACTGGGCCATAGAATGTGTCATATTCCTGATTTGACTGATTGCATTCTCCTGGTATCATTGAGCTTGTCTGTCCCTTTTATTTCCTTCATACTGATGGTTATCTCTTGAAGCTTGATTGGTGTTTATTATTTTAGATAAGAAATGTTTCATACTTGGTGCTCCACATTTCCTAGTACATTGTAGTATGAGGCATGTAATGGTTATCCTCTTTTAGTGATAATTAGATCCGACCATCGATTCATTTAGATGGTTGTCATTCTGACTCAGTTTGATGTAAAACTCCCTTTTAAATTTTAATGTATGCTTTTAGCATCCATTGATGGTCATTACCTACATTTATTATTCCATTAGGAAATAGAAAATGCATCAGGAGTTTTCTGTTCTGATATATCTTCTGCATAAATTTGCTGGAATTCCATGAAGAAGACCCTTTTCTCCTGAACTGTTTGATTATTTCTTGCCTTATTTGAGTAGGCTGAGATCTTTGTCATGAGAAGACTCCTCTGTGCACATGTACCATCTCTCTTTACTGTCTGAGTCTACCTTCTACCTTCTACCTTCTTCCAAAATTGCATTGGGATAAAATATTAGGATGCTTTTGTCTCCTCCTCGTCCCTACACCCAGCCTCACATGCACATCAGCCTGTATTTGTTCATACAGGAAAACTCCTTCCCTTTTTATCCCTTCCATTTTTAACCTACCATCTTAAACATGGGATTTACTTTATCAGTGTTGCATGACGTATGGTTATAGCAGAGGGATTGGATACAGGTTGTCATACCTGTCTAACCCTCAGGGACTTTTATAGGGAAATATGCAGAGAGCATTCTCCTTTTTTGTACCGTATGCTTCTTATACAGAAACAGTACACAGAGAATGTTTTGAGTAATAGTCCGTTGTGATGCTACATCTCCATTTTAATAATGTTTATTGCATACTAACAATTTATAATTTCCATCAGTGGAATTCTGCTTATATGTATAGCACTTAATTCCTGACTGTATCATTCATTTAAAACATATTGTGACTTAGGGAGAGACTGTGGGATAGTTTGTTCTAAGACATAGGTAGTTATTTTAGTATAGGAGGGAGTATTTTTTTACTTTATATGAATACTATTTTACTAAAAAATTTAAAGCAGTGATTCAAAAAGAGTATGTATCATTTAATGATGTTTTTGGTTTTCTAGAATTCTTTACTGAACTGGATAAAGTAATGGGTCCTCTCATCTTTAACGCAAGCATCATGACAGACCTGGTTCGTTACACCCGGCAGGGACTGCACTGGCTTCGCCAGGATGCCAAGTTGATATCTTGAACTGAACACATTCTCGTTGCCTCTGATTTTCTCCACAACACTGTGTTACATCACAAAGGAAAACTGCCATAACATGCCATCTAGTAGACACTAAGAAAGAAACGGTTTTCTCCCTGGTTCATGTTTTATTGTTTTTTACACCCCTTAGCCATTGTGTCAGTTGACCCCTTCAATATTCCCAGTAAGAAAAATTATTTAAATGCTTTTAAAATCTGCAGCACATTGATAAGATGGTTTCAGTGATCCATAATAACTGAAATTCCAGTTGCAAGTCATAATTAATCAGTTGAAATTCTATTTATTTTAATTTTTTATGTTCCCAGGTTGGGGTTAGTTTAAAACTTAGTTACTTCTGCCTATAAATTTATCCTGTTAAATATGTAGCATAAATTTAATGTAGGCATTTTTATTTATATATTTTGAGAGCTTTGTTACCTAATAATGTCTTTTTGTGGTAGCTCTTCTAAGAGTGAGCGTTGGTTCATCTAAAATATGGACATGTTCTTTCTATATCTACTACCTGATAATATTTCAGATATTAACTGCAATTTTATTAATGCAGAATTTATACTTAGTATTAAGGATATTCTTCTACATATGAAAAATTAATTATGAGAAGATAGCATTCTACATGGATGTAAAATGAAATGTTTCTGATTTGGTATGCATTATTCAAGAACTGTGAATGTGTGTTAATAACACTATAACAATCACAAGGTGACTATAACTTGCATTTAATGCATTACAAAAGAGCAGGCAAACTTTCTAGGTGAAGCATATCATATGGAGGGTATCATAAAAGGACAATCCTGAACTTTATGGATTTGATTAAAACCATATGTTCTTTTTTGTTGCTAATTGTTTGACACTTAATTGAAACAGAGTAGGTTATTGTTGAACAAAGGATGATCCAACTTCTGAGAGTTGCTGCCTATATCTTTTTCATTGATGATGTTTGAAGGGTAAAATCTCTCTTTAGAATTCTTACTTAAAATTTTTTTTCCACACTAGATTGTGTTGCTCTGATAGGAGCATGCAGTGACTGATACAGGAATGGGCTGGAGCTTTAGTGTGTGTGCTTTTGCTATACAACTCAGAGTTCTAATGCCTGATGTAGAGATGGTGAATTTCTCCTTTTAAACCTGTTTTGTAATTGCGTCCTTTGTATTATGAAGGCCCTCATCAATGGTGTATGTTTCTGATGGGATCAGAAAATTCACAGTAGAAAAGTACCTAAGTTGGTTCAATGTGAGCTCTCTTGGGAAGGGGTAGGGAGTAGGGGTAGAGCTTAAGAAGCCAGCTCTGTAAGAGTTGTATATCGAAGTACCTTTCCCTGTAAGGTGCATATAAGAGTCAAAGGTGAGAAATATTCCCTTTAGCCTTTGTTTTTAGTGCCCCTGTCATGTCTGGTGTGCCTTAACTCTTACCTTTAAATGAAGACTCTGTGGACTGTTTACAGATGAAGTTTTACGCTAGGACCAGATCGCCCATACTGTTGGTCTTCTGTAGTAATGTTAAATTCTTTCCTTTTAAATCTTCCTTTAGGGTCTCATAAAGAGTAATTTTTTTTTTCAGAAAAGCTAATGCTTTGGGACATGACTTAGTCTAATCTATTGGGTAATGCTGCTTCAATAAATAGTTTGTCCTTTTTCCCCGGTCCAAAAATGAATCCATCCAGTCAGAATAAAGGATTGCCCTGCTATTTATAGATGATTGCTAAGGCTTGAAAAGAGAAAGAAGGGATAGAAAATCTCCAAGCCCAGTGGTGCAGTGAATCCTCTGTGTTGAGTCTCTTTTATACTTATTTCTGAAGTTAGTGAACTTTTATTGTCCTGTGGCCTCCTATTTTAGAGCTTCTTAACTGTTTTGTACCTCAAGTTGTTTTTGCATATCATTGAAGATTGAAATCTACAAGTTATGTTGAATTTAACCTTTTTCCCTTGGAGAAATTGTCTCTGATATCTTTCTCACTTAATCTCCCTGTATTTTAGGAACAGTTTTCCTTAAGAGGACAACTTCTCAGTGATCATGGTAGTTATTCAGTAAGAGACTTGACACTGTTAATCCACTGTGGACATATGTCCTGGCCTTCTCTGACTTCTGACTCTGATTCCTTCACTGCAGTGATGTCTTAGAAATGGAAAAAGTATCCTGTGAGCATTTAGACCTTCAGCCCCAGCAGCCTCTGGTACCTCTGAGTTCCGGTGTGTTCTAGTCTCTTGTGTGTCCTGAAAAGCAGCAGGAGCATCTCTGGGGTCACACTGCTACTTTGTTAAAGCAGAGTTTCCTGCATGGTTTATGGTGCTGCTCTAAGATACTGTGTCAAGTCTTGGAGAATGAATTTTTCAAGCTTTTCACTATGGAGGGTTTTTCCCACCAGGTGGTCATGGGCAATGGATCAATACCCTATCCTAAATAATTGAATTTTCAATGTAATATTCTATGGAAACACCACTCACTCCCTCTCTCCTGAGGCCATCTCCTCAGAAGTTGTGTCTGTGTCTTCATCTGCTCCGGCACACACTGTGGACTCCTTTACAGGTGACCGTTCCTTCTTCTGCAGTAGGTGTCTTCAGTGTTCTCTAACCATTTAAAACTGATTCCGACAAGTGGCTAAAAACTTAACTTAGTCTGAGACCTGTACCTAATATATAGTTAATTATAGAAGTCGCACCTGTTTAGAAACTTGCTCTGTTGACTGCTCTTTACAACCACACTGTATGCCAGGAGGCAGCAGCCGGCACCATTGGACTCTTTACAAGCAGCCAGCCAGCGGACACAGTGCGGTGGACGAGATTGCTGTGTGGTGGTCTTGCCTAGCCCGGGTGGGCTGTGTGCAGCACTTCCCTCCAGGTGATTCACGTTTCTGCAGTCCAGCCCAGGCCAGTCTGGCTGGGGAGCATTCAGCCCATGTCTTGCCTCAGTGCTGCCTTTCTCTGGGCAAGTAGCCAAGAACTGACTTTATAAGAATGAGTACTTCAGTTACATTTACAGCTGTAGTTGCTGAAGAGTAGAGAAGGCTCACCATCACTAATTTGATTCTCCAGTGTAAGAGCAATCTAGAATAATATGTGCACGTGCCCGCATGTGGCTGTGCTCTGGGGTGCTCGCACTGATGGATCCTTGGGCTTCGGGGCTGCACTTGGAATGACACACTTGTGGCTTTATTATTCGCTGTCGTCGTCGTCGTTTTTAATTGTTGTTTCTTTTCATTAAAGAAAGGTTTAAGCTAGATCAGACAGCATCATTTTGTGTTTAATGACAGGAACTTGGGGAAGTTACCTTTGTTAAAGGAGCTTGCACTGTGAAGCAAGCACCTATGAAAGGCACCGTTGTAAATGAAAGTCCTGGCTCTGGCAGCTGGCAGCACCCTGGTGCTTCAGAGCCCCCAGCGGAGCTGCGATGTCACGTGTAGAGGAGAGGAGCGCTGTGCACTCTCCCGGGTGTGAGGGTATGCAGCTTTGAATTTTACACATACACACTTTATATATATGTATGTATGTATGTATAAAAACATGAAATTAGTTTGTCAAAATGTGTGTGTTTAGTATTTTAGCTTAGTGCAACTTTCCACATTATTTATTAAATTGATCTAAGACACTTTCTTGTTGACACCTTGAATATTAATGTTCAAGGGTGCAATGTGTATTCCTTTTAGATCGTTAAAGCTTAATTACTATGATTTGTAGTAAATTAACATTTAAAATATATTTGAGCCTTTTTGTGGTAAAATTGGGCTCTTACAGGGTGGGAAGGATTTTAATTTTCCGGTTGCTAATTGAACAAAATGGCCTGACTATGTATTCTGAATTATAGGTGTTTGCCTCTGGTTCCCAGGAACACCTACTGGGAATTACTGTTTTAGACTGATTGCGATGATGTTTTTAAAAACAAAAATGAACAAAACCTAAGAAAATTGGGACAGCATTTCAAATCCATACATAGACTCCTATAACTCATATTTCCTAGTTATGTGGAACACAGATTTCATTTCAGTTTCATGTATTAATGTTGGAGAGGCAGACTTTTTTCCAGTAATAAAAAATATTGCACATTTAAGGTTGCTATACAGTAAGATAAATAGAAAAAAAAATAAGGAATGACTTGAAATATGTAGTGACAAGAGACCAAATTGGTCCTGTTTGTGAGCTTATCTTTCACATGCTCACTAAAAGGAACTTGAGTTTAGACCCCTAGACCCTAGAACCAAGCTGGCAGGTGACAGGAAGTATGTTATCAGTACTGTTGGTAAAGCAGAGGCTGATTCATTTTCATTGAACCCTGTGGGTAATTGCAAAGAATTTACTGTCTGCCGAAAAGGGGGTGGAAAGCATTATCCGTGTCTCTTCTTTTTGATGGAATCTGGTCACAGAATAAGACCTCAGGGTTGAATGTAAACCAAGTCTTATAGCCCTTTAATCATCCTAAAATAGCAGCCTAAGTAACCATAAGGAAATGAAGTTGACTTTGGGGAATGTTAACATTGACCTCCCCTTTACCACCACGGCCCAGCTAAAGCATCCACTGCTATTCTTAAAAACAAACAAACAAACAAAAAACGCTAAATAGAGTATGGAAAAAAGACTCCCACCCAGAAATTCTAGTAACATTCAGTTTTGACCTCTTCCTGCTTCGACATGGGGTTTCTTTTCAGCTTTTAACCTTTGGAATTTTCTACTTGCTACGTTCCTCTCGGGAAAATACCTGTTCAGAAATGCTGCCTTTCAAGTCAATACCACAATTATCCACACTGTTGAGTTTGTTGTTGCTGTTCAAGAAGTGTCCCCATTTTACAACTTTGTGCACACACCTGGCAAATCACTGACATGAGCATTCAACAGTACTGGGGTTGTGGGGGGCGGGGGGTGGGGCTCACCAACAGAGCTGGCCCAATTGGCAGTGCCGAAAAAGGCACCCCTTTTGAGTACCAGATGTGGGGTTGGTAAGCACAGTTATGAAAATTT
This sequence comes from Lyroderma lyra, assembly GCA_004026885.1. Classification (NCBI taxonomy): domain Eukaryota; kingdom Metazoa; phylum Chordata; class Mammalia; order Chiroptera; family Megadermatidae; genus Lyroderma; species Lyroderma lyra. The sequence goes on from PVJL010005760.1 coordinate 49,945, forward strand.
CTATCTAGCCTCTGTTTTGAATGGTTTTAAGAAATTTTGTATATTGAGGATGGAAATGCTTATATATTTATTTTGAATCTTTTATTTGAAATTAAAATTATTTGGTAAATAATGGTTTGATATTTGGGGAGGGTTTTGGAGGGGAGATAATGCCATTGATAAATTAAAAGCCTTGTTGATTCTGCGGAAAGGTACTGTTAGTGTCTGATTGGATGCCTTTGTTTTGTACATGATCCAAATCTTTGTTTTACATTTCTTTTATCCAAAATATTTAGGTATCTGACATATTCAACCAAAATTTCAATTATATACTGTGATTTTTATTTGTTGCAATATGTTAAAATTTCAGAGGTACTTTGGGGTTCAAAAGCTAGGATTTCTAAGTATGTGCATTTCATATAATAAAGCTGTTAATGGTGAGCAAAGTATTATATACTAACTAGATTTTTCCACATCTGTATAGTATATTATATGTATTTTGTGGTATTGAGATTATAGAAGGTTTAGAGTGTCAAACATGCGTTTAATGTGTATTTTTAAACAAATTTATGGCAATTAAAATATTTGGAGACAAGGGTATCACATTTCAATTTGTAAAGATCTTTTTAACTCTACTGTGTCATTAAGATGCTTTGTATAATGCCAAATCATAGCTGGAGAAACTAAGTTTAATAAATATCAAATAGATTTTCTGTATTAAAGTTTATAAACACTGCTCTTTATACTTCTTCAACTTACTTTGCCCTTTTCATGTAATTTCTTTTTTGTGTTTCAGGGTCCAATGCTACTCTTTAAAAAAATGTCTGATCCACTAGTCCAGGTCTCATTTTCTGATTACAGAAATTCTGCGCTCACTGACTGTGGGTCTCTTTGCATAGATCAAAATTCACCTTGCTCCAACAGAAATCTCAAACAAATCCTTTTGCTGTTCTTGGTGGCGTAGGCTTTCATTGTTTCATTTAAAGTAGATTTTTCTTGCACTCCTGACTTCTGTTCAGTCATAGACAAACTTGGGCACATCATCAAGTAGTGAGTGCCAACACTGCCCATCTCTGACACCTCACAGAAAGGTTCTTTACAGGAAGTGAAGAGGTTAGGGTCACAGCTTATGAACTGGCCAAGGCTGATCACATAGCTGTTGCTAAATTTGTCTTTAGCCTGCCATTGTGTTATTTCTTGAAGAAATGTTAACTCTCACTACTTTTGTTACTACTCACTGTTAACTTTCCAAATAGAGAAGTAACACATCATTATTAGACAATGCTGTTTTTTCTTTAGTATTCAAAGTGAATCCTTCCCCTCAAAGGCTTGAATACAGACTACCAAAATTTTCAATTTAAGACATTTAATGTATACATAAAAAAATAAACTCTAAATTCACAAGCTTAGTTATGCTGATCTAAATATCAACATTCTAAGAAGAAACGGAGACCAATTTAAAGCATACATTTGTCTTTAAAATTTAAAAACACAAGATTGCTTCACTTAAGTATCTCCAGCCAAAATGTAGTTAATCAATATTCCATAGAACGGAGCATTGTAGGAGAGTGCTGTCCTCTTTTTCCCCTGGTGTGTACATCACTCCTGGGCCACACTTAAAGAACAGCGTCTCTTTCTAAGAGAAAAGAAAAGGGGTTTTAAGACAAGATAGCAGTGCCCAGAGCCAGCCTGCTGTTTCCATCCTCTGGTCAATCTAGCCAATCTTAGGGAGGACTGAAGGATGGCAAGGCACCGCTCTGGTGGTGCCCATGTGGGGCTGTCCTGGCTCTTAACTCCTGAGGGATTCTGCATGGAGCTCCTAGCCTCAGTCCTCCATCCCAGCTTTATTCTTAAAAGTGTGTGTGTGTGTGCACATGCGCTGATCCCTCCTGGGCTGTGTGTGTGTGTGTGTGTGTGTGTGTGTGTGTGTGTCACGCGCTGATCCCTCCTGGGCCCTGTGTGAGTGTGTGTGTGTATGGCACGTGTGCACTGGTCCCTCCTGGGCCCAGCTTCCCAGGCTCTGGTTCAGCCCTGCTCCCAGGTTTGTGGAATACCTGCATAGCCTGGTGATACATTCAGAATCGTCCCGGCAAGAGGCTCCAATGGGCCTGAGGGAAACCCCTCTCCAAAATGGAGTCATTCTCCGCAGCCGTCTCTTTGCTGAACTCAGTTCCAGTACTGGGGAGCCACTTACCTATAGGGCAAAGACAAATTCACCTCAGGTATGGAAGAGTGGACACCCTGCAGCACACCTTGAAAGAATGATCCTGCCCAGGATGCTGTAGGCTGAGAGCAGCAGAACCCATTCTTCAGCACAGTCTACCTCTCGGGTTCTGCTTTACAGTCCCACCACCACCACCATCGCCACATACGTCTCCTTTCCTCACCTGGCCCAGCAGCAACAGGCAGATCATGAGCAATGCAAAGAGTTTGAGGTGCCACATCCTGACAAGGATGGTATGTTGGAGCCTGTGAGAGCCAGGGACAGTTCCCACTTCCTTTTATAGACTTGAAATCTGCCTCTTCCATGGTTGCCAAGTGAGATGGGGGCAAAGGTTATTTTTGCAATCATGGTCAATTTAATAAGTTAATGTCTACCAGGGGAATGTGCTCAAGGCCTGCCTGTCAGGCACGTTGTACTTACTGATCCCTCATCTGGACTTTGAGTGATGTGTTGCTGGCGTGGACCCTTTCACCCATTTTAGCAAAAGTCAGCACTACCCCGTCCCGCTTTGAAAGCCATGTGAAGCCATTGAGGGAGGCCAGGCACCTAGCCAGATTTTGATTCCAAAATAGCTCAGTGAGATCACTTTAATCAAAATAGCATTCTAATAATGAGGTCTTCAAAAATAGTGTTGACCCCTTTCAGCCTTGTCTAGGAAAGTCACACTGAATCTACTGTATTACAGGCAATAGGATAAGGCCCTCATCTCCCTGCTGTGGTATGATGTTTAAGTAGGCATGGTCTACAGTGCCCAGGTCCCCCATTTCTGTAGGTGGACTGTGACCTTAATTATCTGCTCTAGAGATTTCCCTAGAAGAATGGAGACCCAGCTGTGGAAGGTTCAAACTCTGGCCTACCTGCTTTCTCCAGGGGAAGGGCAATCAGGAGTGATGTGGGGCTTAACTTCAACCACAGGTGAATGAAATGAATGAGTATAGGTTGATTTTTTTTTTTTTAAGGTGAATGAGGGGGTCTGGGCTCCTAAATAGGTGGGAGTGCTTGTGTGGTGGTGACAAATCACATTGCAAGCCTTGAATTCTGGGATTTCCTCCCAGTAGCTGACTGGGGCCTTCTAAAAACCATATCCTTCCAGCAGCCTTGGAAACAGGCCCAGGGCTGAGATATCCCCAAAGCTAAAACCCATCAGCTTAGGAACTGCTGCAGCCTTCAACACCAAGACAGGGCATGTACGTAAATCATGGGGAGTTAAGGATACTCATAAAATGACATGGGCATTTTAATAAACTTGGTGGTAAGGGTGTGAATTCTGAGTAAGGAGATTTATAGGACTTTAGATCTTCCTATGACCTAGACTAGCCACAAGACAAACACCAGATTCTTTCTCTGCCTGACAGCTCTGTGAAAACTGCTGATGCCTCTTCCCAAAGCCCTTCTCATCTTCAGAAGTTGGATATTTCATGAGATATCCAACCTCTGAAGTGGAGGTGATTCAGCACAGCTGGCAGTGCTGCTGCATGGCCACCAGTTCTCTTGCAGCAAGGGAGAAGAGGGCAACGAGGGGGCCTCAGAGGTGGGATCGGGACAGGTGTGACTCCACAGATCTGTCTGTCCTGTTCTGAACCTCTCAGGATCCTGGAGCCAGGGCTGGCAGGAGTCACCACTGCTTACACTTTAGGAACATTGAGAAGCAGACCCATGCCAAACCCATCTAACCAGTGCTGCAAGTGAGACCAGTTAGCTGCTCCTCCTCTTTACCCTGAGTTTGGATCCTGAATGACCCCAGGTAGGGCCTTAACTAGAAAATTTTGTGGGATGGGGAAGAGGCTATGTGATGACCTAGTGAACATTGGGTAAGAACACAAATCTGATTAGATAAGCAAAAGGCTGAACAACGTGATGTTCCAGAGCCAGTTGGGTCTGTAGACTGGGTGCCAGTCTCCCCTTACTCAGCCTGGAGTGATGTCCAAATGCGATCTGGACACTGTTGCGAAGATGGGCACTTTCTCCTAGTCCTCCATATCTGACATCCTGTGCTCTCAGCCAAGTCAAACTAGCCTTTTGTGTTAACTTACAAAGCCAGCACCACAGCCAAGGCAAGGGTCTGCAGCCCAGGCCCCCTGTGCATAGGGGGAAGAAAGGACCATTCATCATGAGTGTGGCAGCCCAGCAGGAGCCTCTGAGGCCCAAGCCTCTAGCTAAACATGCCACCTCTCCTCCCAAAAGAAGGGGACCGTCAGTTACTGCCTGTGGAAGGAGCCGCTGTTCGGGAAGGGATTAACAGGTCTAAATAACTCTGCAGTTTTATTTAAATTAAATATGGAGCAAAAATCAAACTTTTAAAAGCAAAGTGGCATCCAAGCAGCATTAAGTTGAGGTGACGGCAATTGTCCATTGTCATCCCACACCCCTTGAGTGGTTGTGAAAGCCTACTCCTCAAATTTAAGTAAAAATGTTTAAAAGTCACAGGCTGTCTGCATCAAGTCCAATAAACTCTTCATTAACCGGAACTCAAGCCCCTGGCGAAAAAATTGCCGGTTGCTTGAGTTCTGGTTAACAGAGAGTCTGCTTACATTTATCCGGCATCTACCAATCCCTATGGGTGCCAGTTAACTGAGACTCTACTGTATTTTACTGAATAAATAAACACAGCTACATGCTCCTTCCTCCTGCTCCAGGGAAAAGCCTAAGCAGCCTTGGACAATTTCAGCCATAATGCGATTGTTTGCCTGGGGAGCAGGAGTGGGGGTCTCAGTTGGGTAAGAGCACAGGCCAACCCTTCCCCTCATTGCGCTTTACTCACTTGTTCTGTCAGCGAGATGGGAGGTCCCTGAGGCCTCTCAGGCACTGATATTTGGCAGTACAAATGATTAATTTACAAGATGAAAATGAGACTGAAGCACATTTGATAGCTTAGAGCTTGGCAACTCTGAACACAGCTCCAGGGATTTTTCTGCTTCTGAGGTAGGTGCCCAGGGTGACAGGAGACAGAGGGTGAAGTACACCAGCAGATGCTTGAAACACATTCCAGGTGGAGAGGGGATCATTAGGGCTTGGCAGTAACTGGAAACTTTTTTGCTGTCCCTGAGCAGGAGGTACCTAATAAAAAATGAAAGACTTTCCTGAAATGGAAAAACTTTTCCAGGTAAAATTTCAACAAAGGGTCAAAGTGTATTTGCTCGTTTGCTGGCTGGAACTGGCACAGACTGGGCCTGCACTGGGTTGGCAGACAGAAGAGAGTTCATTCTGCAGCGGGGAAGATGAAAGCCCTTGTGGGGGCAGGAGTGCCGCTGGGGAAAAGCAGGAACAAACGAACAAGGGCTGTGCCCCTGGCAGCAGGGATAGGAGCCACGCCCAGGGCTGGAGGCTCCAGGTGGGTGAGTCGAAGGCACCGAGGCCCACGGCAGTGTCCCTCTTCCTTAAGAGAATTTACCCTAGTTGTCCTTTTCCTCATGGGTTTCTACAGATAGAACAGCTGCCAAAATGATCCCAGCTTCCACGTCACGTGCAGGAGCAGAGCCAAGATAACTTACCACGTTCTACCTGACCTCAGCACCCTGCTACACAGAGCTCTCTGCCCCCAGGTTAACAGAGGGAAGCCCTTTGGTGAGATACAGGGTTAAAGCAGCATTTAATGACTTTATCCCAAAGCAGAAACTCAACATGTATGGGGCACTCCTGGGATCAGGACTCAGACCAATGTGCTCAGTGCTGAGAAAGGGGTAAGCTTGATTTTGAGCTGGTATTGACAAAGGAGTCAAAGTCTGTCTGCAAGTAAAATGAAGCCAAGAAGGTGGGAGAGGGTGGCCATCTTCCCTAGGAAGCTTGGGGCTAAAATCAGAGGGAGAAAGTGAGATTAATGAATGACAGTGGTTCTCCCCTGGTACGTGAATCTGATGAAACCATGTAGTTAGGGAGGGGTGCATTTACACCTTCTTCAGATCTACAGTTCTCAGCAGATTCTCAAAAAAGTCCACAACCCAAGTATGCTGCAGATCAGAGCAAACCTTGAGAATAAATTTGGACAAAGAGCCAAAGAGGAAAACTGAACCACATTTGGTGAGGTGGGTTTTCATCATTTAGCTATCCTTCAGACCTGCACCATCCTGCTATACTATTACAATACTATCACTGTTCACTGTTACCACAACCCTATGGCTTTGCAATAATACATCTGTTTCATGGGTGACAAGTTCAAAGCTCAGGAATGTGGGTTTCTTACCTGTATCACACAGGAAGCAACAGTTAGAGGATATGAACACAAGTCCCTCACTCAGCCATTCCTCCTTATCCTCCTCACAATCAATGCAATTTATCTTACTGATCTTTTAAAAAAGTATTTTGGTTCCTTAAAAGCAAGAACAATCATTAGAATAAAAAGGAAAGATCTGGCCTGGGTCAAAAGCTGAGCTACACTGTGAGTTTCTGCTCTGAACCAGCAGGAAGTATCATTAGAAGAGAGGGTTTCCACAATGAGATCCCACCTCACACCTGTGAGAATGGCTGTTATCAACAAGACAAGGAATAACAAGTGCTGGAGAGGATGTGGAGAAAAAGGAACTGGTACACTGCTGGTGGGAGTGCAAACTGGTACAACCACTGTGGAAGGCAGTGTGGAGGTTCCTCAGAAAATTGGGAATGGAGCTACCATTTGACCCAGCAATCCCCCTTCTGGGGATCTACCCAAAAGACTTGAAAACCTTTGTCCGCAAAGACTTATGTACCCCAATGTTCATCGCAGCACTGTTCACAGTGGCCAAGACATGGAAACAACCAAAGTGCCCTGCGACAGATGACTGGATAAAGAAGCTGTGGTACATACACACAATGGAATATTACTCAGCTGTAAGAAAGGATAAAATATTGCCATTTGCAACAAAATGGATGGACCTGGAGATCATCATGCTTAGTGAAATAAGCCAGACAGAAAAAACAAAGAACTGTATGACTTCACTCATGTGCGGAATATAAAACTGAAAGCAACAAAAACTCATAGACACAGTCAATAGTTTAGTGGTTCCCCCAGGGTAAGGGGGAGGTGGGAGAAGAGGGAGGGAGAGTCAAATACATGGCGATGGAAAGAGAATTTAGGTGGTAAACACACAATGCAACACACACATATTATAGAATTGTACACCTGGAACCTATGCAATTTTTGCTAACCAATGTCACTGCAATAAATTAAAAAAAAAAGAAAGAAAGAAAAGAAAGAAGAGAGGGTTTCTAAGCAATGGAGCAGGGAAGCCAAAGCATAAAACTGCGAAAACCTACACTGACCATCTTCTAGTAAAAGGAAAAAGGTAACTTTTCTACTAAAAAGATAATTCAAAGGCTCTAGAATGGGCTTTTTTCTATAAAGGGCCAGAAAGTATTTTAGGCTTTATGGAGCAGGTGGTTAAAAACCAGTTAGCAACCTGGTACAAATATAGCCAGTGTGCTGCCCCTAGCTCTAGGGGCCAACGGGCCACCTCAACCCCTGCTTTCATAGCTGACTTTCCCTCAGGCTAAGGAAGGCATGCCTTAGGAGGAAAGGCAGTAATATCAGGGCTGTCCAAACTTTGGCTTCCCTGGGCCACACTGGGAGAATTGTCTTGGGCCACACATAAAATAACACTAACACTAAAGATAGCTGATGAGCTAAAATAAAAAAAAATAAAAAAAAAAAATCTCACGTTTTAAGAAAGCTGTCCTGGGCTCTGTACAGGCCGTGGGTCGGACAAGCTTTAACAGCATAAATTTTGCGCCACACTCTATTCACCAGCTGTGTAATTTTGGGCAAATTACTTACTCTCTCTGTGCCTGTGTCCTCATCTGCAAAATGAGTATGATAATACTTCAAAGATAGTTGTGACGTTTAAAAGAGCTTATTTCTGTAAAGGGCTAAGAAGAGTACCTGACACATAGTCATTACAGTGTAATTAGATTTTATTGTTATTATGGGAGCAGAGGGACAGGAACCAACACTCCCCATAGTCCCTGCCACCCACAACTGGTCAGCCTGCAGGAGTAGGTGCAGCTACTTTCTTATAGACAACAGACCAATGGGTGAACCCCACTCCTTCACCAAATACCCAGACTAGCCAAGATTGTTCAGGACTCGTCTGGGGAAGAGAGTTCATGAACTTGAATACTAGCAGTCACACCAAGTACTCTGCTCACAAAAATGCAAAATCACCACAGTGCAGCCCATAAGAAGTTTATTGTGTCTTCAAGACACTACAATGTAAGACTCTTCTCCCAGAGAAGGGTCTTTCAGAGACAGGGAACCATTCTCCTGATGAGTTGCTCATTTGTCATTTTCATAGGTAGCTGGATTCTTCCTCTTGGATTTTTCAAACTCCTGGGTCCCCCATGTGTAGAGAAGATAAAACGCTACAAATGCTTTAAAAATGAAAAGTGAGAGTAAGCAGTGAGCACATTCAAAACAAAGGGGTCCCTGTCCTCTTTTCCTGAGTCACAACAGAGTCTGCCCTCCTGTTTCCAGTTTTCAAAAAACAACTTAAACCAGGTGATCAAGAACGGTTGGTTACCTTACATACCCATGTTATAGGTGACCAAAAGAAAAGCATCTCTCTACACAGGAAATTGTGTCATCACACCTTCCCAATCTCTCCCATTGCACAATTTAAGATATTTCTAATGAGATAATTGAGATAAAATTAACATAGCAAGTCCATCATGTAAGCATTCTGAGATGTACACTTGTGTGATTTTTAGCAAATTCGCAATGTTGTGCTGCTGTGTACATTTAACACTGAGAAAGAAGTTCATTTATTGGGGGGGTGCGGGGGGAGGGTTCCCTGGAGGTGTAGTGGCTAGGCCTCAGCGCTCTCAACGCTGCGGCCGGGGTTCGAGTCCCAGCCAGGGAATCACCCCAAAATAAATAAATAAGAAATGGGTAAAGGTGACCTCAGAGGGAGACGCTGGAGTCACGTAAGTGACCTTGGGCCAGCCTACGTTCTCTGTAACTCAGTTTCCTCGTCTGTAAGACGGGGAGGATGATATGACTAGTTCTAAAGCCTTCAGGAATTTTCAATTAGAAAAGGTGTGTCGGGCAAGTTGCCGAGCGCCTGCCCGATGGTGAGTGCACCAGTGAGCACTGGTGATGGGATGCCACCTCCCGCCCGGCCAGGGCACTCACGGGGCGCGGAGCGAAGGATGGACGCCTGGATGCGGCGCAGCACGTTGGGGATGCCCTTGCTGAAGTAGTGCGGGAAGGCGCGCTGCTCGAAGGGCGACAAGTTGTAGGTGATCACATGCCGTACTCGTGACAGCTTCCCAAACTCGCGGCCCATGGTGGCGGCAGCACCTGCAACACAGAGGATGGACAGGCGCTTGGTTCAGTCCCGGGACGCTCCGCCCCGACCTGACAGGTTCCCCCGTCGCTCCTGAACCCCCCTCCAGCCCCGGTGGCGCCCCCAACCCTCCCAGCGGTCACCGGGACCGCACGACCTTACCCCACAACCGCACCGGGGTCACCTCGCCCTCCCCGGTCGCGAGATGCACCGGCCTCCGTCCACCACTTCCGGTAGGATCGGAAACCGCTCTAGGAGGCCGTGAAGTCACTTCCGGACAGTACCATTTTCCTGTTACCCCCGGGGGTGGAGCCATTGGCCCCCGTTCTGGAGAAAAGTACCCTGGCCGAGTGGCCCTGGGTGGGTGGGTAGGCGGTGCCGGGGGCGCGGGGCGTGAGCCCCAGCGGAGGTCCGGGACGTGAGACGGTCTTCGGTCCGCGGTTAGCCGGCCCTCACCCCTCTCCGGCCCTCGCCTTTCGGTGGAGACACAGGAAGCTGGCCGGGTACCTAGAGGGGCAAAGAGGTGATGAGAAAGTGGTCAGCCGACCTCGAGGGCCCCGAGGGCCTCCGACTGTGGAGAGCGCCCCTGAGGCCGGAGTCGGTGCCGCCGCACGGCAGCCAACACGACCTTTTACACGGTCTTGGGCAGCATTTAAAACGGGGCTCGGTTCTTTTCGGACCATCAGCGACCCCGGCACCAAAACCAGGGACCCCGCCGCCTGGGGATCCACTGGCAGGGTGTACACTTCCCCAGGATAGAACAAAAACGTTTTCCAAATTCATTCACAGGACTCCTCAAATAATCGTCAAGCAATGGATCAAGGTCTGTTAGTGGCGGTGAGATGAAGGAAGGGGCTACTCCCTCGGCAGCCAGCTCCCCCAACCCTGGCCCCGAGATGGCTTGGCCTGGGGCGAGCTGGGGTGGGTGGACCAGAAAGCCCACCTTTCTCCCCTCCACTTCCCAGTTGGAGACGCAGGGAACGACGCCTCTGAGTGTTCCCGTGTTCTCTGCAAGTGCTTTCTGCTCACAAGTGCTGCTGTCTCGTGCAGCTGACCGACTGCCCTGCTTGCTGCAGCGTCTGTAAACGTTCTGTTCATGGACTTGCTGGCCAACAGTTCAGGTGTATTTTATAACCCTGCTTCCTAGCCACCAGCCCGGGAAGCTTGGCAGGCATGAAACGTAAACTTTGCAAACATACCTGGTGTATCATCCTAAGTACCGCACGCACTGCTTCTGCGTCTTGTACCATGAGTGTGTGGCTTTTTTTCCAGCACACAGTCAGTCTCCTTAGGGGTGGCACTGGATATGGTCTCCGTTCAGCTCTTCATGGCACACCTTTGTCTCATTTCTCTAAAACATAATCTCCAGCCTGGTCTCAGCTTCAAGGCAAAAACATAAGTACTTATAATAGTTAAAAACCAAAATATTCTAAGATATTCTACCACCATTTGAGTGATCAATAAAAAAGTAAAACGTGGGAGTTCCCTGATGGTATAGTGGCTTAAGGCTTCGGCGTTGGCGCTGTCAGCGCTGCGGCCTGGGTTCGATTCCCAGTCAGGGAGCTACCCACATACCAGAAAGAAAAGAAAAAAAGAAAAGTAAAACGTGTATTTTCTAGCACCTGCCAACACCTCTAAACCTTTCAACCAAATACGTGTAGGTGAATGAGCAGACCGAACAAAGTGAAGACATTAAGATGATTATACTTAAAAATGAGTCAAAGTTAAAGTTGACTTTTTTAAGCATATTAGAGTATTCCAGGGACATATTCTATACTAGGCCTGACCATTCTGTGCTCTCTGAAATTTCATTGCCAATTGTTACTTTTCACTCTCCAAATCAACATGCAGTGAAAAATGAAGCACCTGAAAGTGGGAGAGGTGGTGAGGATTAAGGGAGAGAAAGAGTAAACCTAATACCATAAATTGCATATCAACAGATCTGCATATCATCATGAATAATTATGTAGCTTTTCCATGGACCCTGGAACATTGTAAGCACCAAAGGAACATTTTAAGAATCCTAATCTCTCTGAAAAAAAAGAAAAAAAAAAAAAAGGTTGGCTTTATTAAGATCCTTCCTCAATTTCTCTTAGCCTTTCAGCTATATAGCTCATGCACTCATGAGTATAATGATAACTTAAGAAGTTTTAAATAATGCCAAGGGAAAAGGAAAGGCAAATAACCAAATAAATCTACATCTAATGGGGTCATATTGGAGAACCAGGGTGTCATCAGCTGTTTGATATACAACTGATAAAAAAATTATCTTCAGCTAGGCATCCTTGAGGTGTAATTACAGGTAACCCTAGCCCACCCACACACCTAAAATTTATTTAAAGAGATCAACTTTTCTGGGTTTCCCCTGGCTTTTAGGAAGAAGACTGGTATGGTTGTGTTCCTTGCTAGTTCTTCCAAGCCATGCCGCTTCCCAGAGAATTCTTATTTTGGTTTTGCTGCTTTTCCTGGCTGTGTTTTCCTATTAGCCTTTGTTCTCTGGCTTCTAGGAGAGAATCTCAGATTGTACCTAGTGCTGATTTGGAACCTGAGACTGAATCTTGGTCCTTACTGCAGCCTCTAGGTGAAAGGGACAGAGCTGGCCTCTTTCCCGCTCTCTTCAAGGTTCTGTATGTTGGGCAAAGTGGAGTCCCTAGGCTGCAGCCAGACTCCAGAGCTTTGCACTACATGAAGAGGCTCTATAAGGCATATGCTACCAAGGAGGGGATCCCTAAATTGAACAGAAGTCACCTCTACAACACTATTCGGCTCTTTACCCCCAATGTCCAGCACAAGCGGGCTTCTGCGGACCAGGTGACAGGTGTGTAGGAGCAGTTTAGTGAATGGGTTGAGGGAAGATGATAGACCGGGCTGCATTTCAATTATAGAAAGAAGCTGGGCCTTGCTTCTTGAATTCCATTTTATTTTGCATGATACTCAGTATCCAAAGTCAAGCAAATTTAGTACTTTGTCTTAGTGTTTCTTCTGACGCCCTCATGGGTTAAGGTGGGCTAATATAGAATTTTAGAGCTAGAAGGGACTTAATTGTTCTAAAGGCCAAGTAAAGTGTCACTGGAGAAGGTTAGCATCTTGTGCAAGGTCACAAAATTAAGACTGGAAATCAGGTATTTTGACTTCTGGTTGCTTATTCTTCCCATTCTACCAGTGCTGGCCCTAGAATGTCCCATAGCTGTTGGTGTGCTTTGTTATGCTGGCTGTTTTCCCCTCTTGGTTGCTTTCTGTGAGAGAAGCGTGTACGTCCCAATATGGAGCAGTGGGTCCTTGTAAGAACAAAGTGTTAGCCAACAGTTTGACTCAGCACCTTGGTGAGTGTGTGTGAAAGGAGCAGAGCTTTAAAAAAATCTATATTCACTAGCTCATGGTTCTAACCCAACAGGGCAGTTGTGGCTACTTAAAAGTCTTCCTCCTTCCTAATGTCCTATTTTATTATAGTGGTTTTAGACCATTTGTTGTCAATCTCAAGTGTTCCAAATTAACTTAGACAATTAAGCTTCCTTTATTGACACCATCCATTATGGTTTAGAATGTCTTTTTAACAATTCTAGTGTTTTTATTACAGTTTTCCCTCTAGAGACTCTCCGAGAAAAAAAAAATCTACTTTCCTTAGCATCCTCTATTTTTGGAGCAAATTATTAAGTGTCTGACACTTAAGAATGCAATGATTCCATTTTAATCCACACCAAAGGTGTTCCAGCTTTCTGATGATAAAATACACTTGTAGTTCCTAGGGATTATGGTACCGATTAGTTGCATTTTCTGTGTAACTGCTCTCCCCTTCTCTCCCCCCACTTTTTTTTTTTTTTTTGAGGCTTGGGGAATTGGGAAAAGAGAAGGGAGAAAGCACCTTATGAAGGACTAATTACTTGATTTGACTTCCTGTTATGTTCAATTTGTATTCAAGCACTACTGGTGAATTGTTTCCTCCCCAGGAACCGCTCCATCAGTGGACCTGCTGTTTAACCTGGATCGTGTTACTGCTGTTGAACACTTACTCAAGTCAGTCTTGCTATACACGTTCAACAACTCCGTTTCTTTCCCTTCCGCTGTTAAATGCACGTACAACCTGGTGATGAATGAGCCAGAGTCTCCTAGCAAGACTCCCCCTACAGCTCTACACTCGTTTACCTTTAACTCGCAGTTTGAATTTAGAAAGAAATACAAATGGGTTGAGGTTGATGTGACCGCTCTCCTTCAGCCCCTTGTGGCCTTGGACAAGAGAAGCATTCACATGTCTGTGAGTTTTACTTGCGTGGAAGACCGGCGGCCGCGTCCTTCAGCACAGAACCATCTGTTGAAGTTGCCTCTCCTGGCCCCTCCCTCACTGCTTTTGTATCTGAATGACACAAGTGCTCAGGCGTATCACAGGCTGTATTCCCTCCACGATGGGAGGAGACCTTTACAGGCTCCTGACCAGAGGAGAGGGCTCTCTGCCTATCCCATGGGAGAAGAGGCTGCTCTGGGAGTAAGGTCTTCCCGTCACCGAAGAGGTCAGGAAGCTGTCAGCTCGGGATTGAAGAAGCCTCTGGTTTCAGCTTCTTTCAATCTGAGTGAATACTTCAAACAGTTTCTTTTTCCCCAAAATGAGTGTGAGCTCCATGACTTTAGGCTTAGCTTTAGTCAGCTGAAGTGGGACAACTGGATTGTGGCCCCGCACAGGTATAACCCTCGATACTGTAAAGGGGACTGTCCAAGGGCCGTTGGGCATCGGTACGGCTCTCCAGTTCACACCGTGGTGCAGAACATCATCTGTGAGAAGAAGCTGGACTCCTCCGTGCCTAGGCCATCGTGTGTGCCTGCCAACTACAGCCCTCTGAGCGTGTTGACCATTGAGCCCGATGGCTCAATTGTTTATAAAGAATACGAAGACATGATAGCCACTAAGTGCACCTGTCGTTGACATATGGTCCCCTAAACTAAACCTTGAGCCTCTGGCAAAATCAATGCCCTGTGCCTCTCTTTTTCAGGAGAAAGCTTCATGCGTCAGATCTCTAAATATAATGCAGTGTGTCCTGGATAAGGAGGAACCTGTGTACATTAGCTCATTCTGTGGCATCTATCATTGTAAGGAGATAACATCTGCCTTTTTTATTTGCAAATGTAAATGAATGTAATTATTTTGGAGAGCTTTAATTTTTTTCCTGAGCATTATTTTTTTCTTTTCGTAAGTCTTGTTTTTGGTGTTAAAAACTTAATTAGCTTTAATCTTGGGTGGAATTGCAGCTCTAAATAGACAATTCAGAGTGTTGAAGTCTTATTTAATGAAAGAATAAATTTCTATCAATGACAGAAATTTTGTGTGTGTGTTTAGTAAATAAAGATGGCTTTCATATAGTTTTTGGGAGGTAGAGGAATTGTAACTACAAGCTAACCTTCGCTCAACATTTGATCTCTTTCAGAGTAAAAGAGAGGCTAACTTCTGTACCTAAGCCCTAATGAGGTGAGGTTCACGAGGACTAGAAAGTATGCAACAAAACCCATTTCTATTGAGCAGTGTGACTGGTACATAATATACTAACTCCGCTCATTAGATGGCTTGTATACATTGGTTGATTCACATCAAACAATATAACAATTGTTCCATTTATTTAAAGGAAATTGCCTTGCAGAATTTTCCAAGCAAATGGCAATATTCAAGATTTTCAAAATGTATCTTCTCTTTTATGTACTAAAATCTCTGACCTTGTTGGCTTTTTGTTTGTTTTTGCTCAGCTCCCATCATTCCACCCCCACATATTTCTTTTCTGGCGGGCTTAGGACTGTTTCCACTAAACCAAGCTGGCAGTGACTAAGTTATATTACAGAATGAGTCGTGTTTGAATGTGAGTTGTATTTGAATTAGATGCCGGTTTCTAGTAAACCTATCTCGAGAGAGCCCTAGGAGCACAGAATTAAGGTTGAAGCAGTGATTTCTGTTTTAGAGTTTTTAAAAACCTGGTCTACAAACCAGCAGTAACTCCTAGATGCAAGAAGTACCTCCATTCTTGTAAGTGGTCTTTTCTAGTGCTTAGCGTCTGGGGTTGGTAGGGGTTGTGTTGAATCTGTACGTCAGTTAGGGGAGTATTGCCATCTTAACCATGCTAAGTCCTCCAATCCATGAATGTGGGATGCTTTTCCCTTTATTTGGATTATTTCATTTCTTTCAACAGTTTTATACTTTTCAGTATAACTTTTGCAACTTTTATTGTTAAATTTCTAAAACTTGTATTCCTTTTGATGCCATTATGAATAGAATTGTTAATTTCATTTTGGATTGTTTTCTGGTGCTATCTTGCATACACATTACAAACCTGCGCATACTAACCTACATGCTGTTTTCTGCTCAGGAATTTTTTTTTCTCAAAAACATTTTCAGAAAAATGGGACTGAAACAAAGGGAGAAGTTTTAGGTGGCCCAGTTTCCAAATAACTTTACCATCTTGTTGTGTAACTTGAAGGACTTATTACACTTCTGTAAATGAGGCTGCAAGTCTAAGAGATAAATGATATTTCAAGGGTTTTGTATCAACTTCTGTTATTCCTGGGAGTAAAAACATATCTGGAATGGAAAGGGCATGAGTAATGGTGTCAACTTGCAATTGAACTTATTTGCAAGCAAATATGGCTGTTTTCAAATGGACCACAGTGAATATACATAAAGGATTCCTCCATTACCCTAAACTGATTTTTTTTTTTTTCTGAAACAGAAATTGGTTTTGTTCTTTGTTTTTATTTCTTTCATGGCCTAGTTCTGTGGCTGAATGTGGAATGTGGTCTGCAATATAAAGGTTTCAGAAAGAAGAAAATGAAGGGGTAGTTCTGAGGGAAATTAAATATTTTCTGCTCCAAAATTAGGAGCAGAAAAATAGTTCATTCTTATAGGTAACTTCTAAAACTGATTCACTTTTGTTTAGTGTTTTGGTGCTATAGGGAGTAATGATAGCTTGAACTATTTAACCTTGACACTTCTTTTTCTTACTGTTTTAGACTCTACTTATAAATCTAGTTTTATTCATAAGATGGTATTAATATTCAGTGCTGGTATATCTGCTAAATTTAAACTTCAAAGGTTCACTTCTACACAATTGAGGAGGATATACTAGGATTCCAACTGCCTTCTCCATATGAAACCTGTTTTTCTTGGGTTACTCTTATAAAAGCTGCCACTTTAGAAAATAAATGAGAAAGAACACAGTGATTTAAATCTGGAAATTCAAGGATGAGGCCACATCTGCCTTAAATAGATGCATTCAGCTTTGGTATTTAGTCCAGATGAGATAAGAGGTCACCTAATAGGATGAGTGCCTTAGTATGCCCCAGAACAATGGGGCATGTCAGGAACTGGTTTTACCTTCAGCTCGGAGTTTCCTGCCCTTTATCTGTTTAAATCAACTCCTGTGTTACGCTGAATACTTTGTTTTACTAACCCACTTCAAGGGCAGCAGCCACTGGGACTTGGTTTAGAGCTCAGTTTAGACAGGCTGTGGGAAAATATAAAGTTGCTCTTTCATGGGGTAAAGAAGGAAGTATTCATGGTTATATAGGTGATAAAAGAAAAATGCTCAGATGGAAGAACTTGCTTTATTATCAAAATTTAAGTAGTCAGTTTTAATTTGTAATTTTGGAGGGATTGCAACTTTTAAAATGATAAGTAAAATGAAAACATTTAAAATATTCTTTTAGAGGATGTCAGTCCCAAAAATATTCCTTAAGTATGCAGATTTGCTGAATAGATGATACAATAGACAGGTATGCTGTTTTATCCATTAACTGTTGTCTAAATAGAAGGAAAGATAAACACAGCCAGGAATTGACCATCCTTTGCCAGAATTGATGAGTCAAGTAAGTTCTCTTCTTGTAGTTTATTACTTCTTAATGCAGCTGTCTTTCCCAAACCACAGATGTACTGGTCAAT
This sequence comes from Lyroderma lyra, assembly GCA_004026885.1. Taxonomy (NCBI): domain Eukaryota; kingdom Metazoa; phylum Chordata; class Mammalia; order Chiroptera; family Megadermatidae; genus Lyroderma; species Lyroderma lyra. Next base: position 67,310 of record PVJL010005760.1, read on the forward strand.
TTTTGGGAAAGGACCAGGAATATTTCAGAATCTATTTGAAGAGCAGAATTTTACCGATTGCCCGACAGTATTTCTTTGTCCTACCTTACTATGTAATGCAATTTGTATGGGAGAATTGAGTAAGTAGATATATGTGGATAAGGGTTAACTGTACACTGTGGGCATCTTAAATGCTCTGTGAATGGTTTATAGAGTCTTTTATAGAACTGCCTTCGTGCTGGTGTCTTTATGACAGTCAGTGCTATGAGTTCACAGCCTGTGCCTGGATCTCATTTTGGCCATCTCAGAAATAATGAGCTCAATGAATAAATATTTATTGAATGCTGACCATGGGCCAGGTGCTGTGTGTAGTTAGAACAGAATCTAATGTTCTCAGCTCCAGGAAAGATATATCACCTACCCGAAGTGGTGACTTATCATTATCCCAAATTCCATCAGTGAGCATTTGTCACCACAGAACACTGTGGAAGAATACATTTTGCGGTGGCACTACATAAGCATGCTAAAGAAATTCTAAATTATCTTACCTTTCTATTAGAATTTTTAAATTAAACTTGTTTTAAGACAATTATAGATTCACATGCCATCGTAAGAAATAATAGATCTCATGTATCCTTTATCCAGTCCCCTCTATGATAACATCTTGCAAAAGTACAGCATACTGTCACAAGTAGGATATTGACATTAATACAATAGAGTATAATTTTTCACAATGAAACCCACTTGGGTCAGGGAAATGCTGATCCTAACATCAATAAAGTTTTGATGTCTTATGACAGAATTAATGGTTCAAAAATGTTTTTATCTTCTACCACTTCACCTCTACCCTTAAAACTTTGAGCCCTTTAAACTACAATTTTATTTATTGAATGAATATTGATTGGGCACATACCACATGTCAGGTACTCTTCTAGATACTGATGTAATTATATAAATAGTGGTAAAAAAGAGGCATGGCACTTGCTCTCACAGAGCTCATATTGTGGTGGGGAGAGACAGGCAAACAAACCACATGAGCAGTCACATGCAAAACAGTCTAGGCACAATGAACTGAGGTCAGAACAGACTTGTGTTCTGAAAACAAAGAGCTGGGTGTGATTTTCAAGTGTGGAAGGAGCAGAAATGAATGGAATGGCAAGTAGGGCGGGAGGAGACGAGGTTGAGGAAGCAGGCAGACCAGATAGTACAAGACTCTGTTGGCCAGATCAAGGAAATTGGAGTTTTACACCATGATCAATAGGCAGCCATGGAGAATGCTTAATCAGGGGTCTGAAATGATTGAATTCTTTTTTTTTTAAAAAGATCACCCTAAGTGTTCTATGCATGAGTAGAGATGTTTGGCTCAGACTAAGTCCAAAGCAGGGAGAACTTTGGGGTTTGCAAGGGCTATTGTCATGGTCCAGATCAGAGATGATGCTGGTGTGGGCTACAGCAGTGGACATGCAGATGCAGAGACGTGAACTTGAAATTTATTTTTGTGGCTCTTCTCTTTCTTATCTGGCCTCTCCGAGGTTGCAGGACGGCAATGTCCTAGTAAGAGAGGAAACTTACATTCTTATGGTGAAAGGATAAAATGTATCCCACTCCTCAGCTTCACATTCCCATCCACACTGAGGTGCTTCTTAATTATAATTTTCCTTTGTTCTGTTTGTTTTCTTGCATTATTTCTTATGAGTTTTGTTTCTGTTTGTTTTGGTCTTTGTCTTTCATGTTGGAGGCTTCTCTCAAATGTCTTTTGGTGCCCATCTATAAGTAAGGCCCTAGAAACTGTTGGAAGTTGTGCATGACAGGGTGAGATGTGTGATTGACAGGCGCTTCGGTTTGAGGCTTCTACCAGTGTCTATGGGTTTCTCCACAGAAGTTTTATTCCAAGCGTGTTCAACCCGTGCCCACGGGCCGCATGTGGCCCAGGACGGCTTTGAATGCGGCCCATCACGAATTCGTAAACTTTCTTAAAACATTATGAGATATTTTTGCGCATTTTTGTTTTAGCTCATCAGCTATTGTTAGTATTAATGGATTGTATGTGGGGCTCAAGACAATTCTTCTTCCAAGGTGGCCCAGGGAAGCCAAAAGGTTGAACACCCCTGCTATTCAATCTTCTGAAAAAGATGGGGCAAAGATATACACTTAGCTGCTGGTGGTCTTCCAGCCTGCAGTGCAGGGGGCTGTGAGCTTTCACCTGATCCCTTCCTATTCCAATATGGCACCTCTCCCTCACGACCTCCACCCTGCCTGGAGTTCACTTGTCTGGAGTCTTTTTGATTCAACTCTTCCTCAGACTCAACCCCTAGGCTCCCATGAGTGGGGATGGGAGAGTTTTTAGCTGCTTGGGAAAGGGGAGTATACATTGGGGTCCAGTGGTTCTATCTACAGACTCAGCCAAGACGAACAGTTACGGTTGGCACCACTGCCTTCCACGCACATGGCATGTTCGTTTCCTGAGCTTCCCGAGGACCCCGTGGTATGACTCAGCTAGCTTCTCCTGGACACCCCCGACCCCAGCAGCTTCACGTTGCCTTTTTAATTAGCTCTGCTCACTCTTGTAGCCAATTTCCGGCTGCCAGAACTTTGTTCACACTTGTCTGCTGTGCTCCGCTCACCTGTTCTTTGCCCCTGTAGGTAAATTTAATATTCACTTGTTCTAATGTTGGTGGGAGGGAGTAGAGATAAAGTTGTATGTTCAGTTCTCCAAGTCAAAAAGAGGTACTTCTGTAAGCACCATGTTAAGTCCTTGTTCAAACCTCTGCTTAGAGAAAATGGATAAGAAAAGTCTACAGCAAATTGACCAGGATCACAGGTTCTCATTGTGTTCGTGCCCTTGACCATTACCAGCTGTGAAATGTTTGTAAGGGGCTAACACAGGGTTGTGGAGATTAAGGAATCTTAGACATTTACTGAGTTGATGCGACACAGTGAACACTCCTGTCACTGGCTTCATCTTAACTCAGATCCTTCTCCAAGAACACTACATACAAATGAGATAAAAAGTATCCCCAACAGGGCAGCACTCGGCTTATTACCACTCATCGGGATCATTAACTAGAGGCAGGCACACCCCAGGGGACAGGGTATTTAAAAGCATGAGCTCTGGAACCACACTGGTTATAACTTTGGGTAAATAAATTAGTGAAGCTCTCTGAACAGAGTTTCTTCGTCTGTAAAATGCGGTTAGTAACAGCGCTTATTTTACAGGTTTGTTGTGAGGATTAAATAATACATGTGAAGAGCTTAGGACAATGTCTATCAAATAGTCTCACTGAGTGCTGCTTTTATTATTACCATGACAAAGATGCTCTGAAGCTGTGCAGTCCAATACAGTAGTCACTATTGAGCATTTAAAATGTGGGTAATCAGGGAGCTCCCTGGTGGTGTAGTGGCTTAAGACTTTGGCGCTGTCAGCGCTGCGGGCTGGGTTCGATTCCCAGCCAGGGAGCTACCCACATATAAATAAATAAATAAATAAATAGATAGATAAATAAATAAATAAATGAAATGTGGCTAATCGAAATTGAGATGAGCTGTGAATGTAAACTACAAAGTCTCAAAGATTTTGTATGAAAAAAAGGATGTAAAATATCTCATTTACTTATATTGATTATACATTGAAGTGACAATATTCTGATATACTGGATCTACTTGGAAATATTAAATATGTATATATAGTTAATATATATAAAAACCCATTTGATCTGCTTTTTTTTTTTTACTTATTTAATGTAGCTAGATCATTTACAACCACATACATGCTTAAATTTTTATTGGAATGCACAATAGTCTTTTATATGATTTCACTCTAAACTCTACCCTGCTATTAACTCCCCTCCAAGGTAGAGCTCATGACACTTATGAAGTACACACATTTTATATTTATTATTTCCAATACATTTCCCTCATCCTGTGCTGTATGTGAGCTTTCTCTTTTGAATGGTTATATTTGCATATACTTCTTTCTCGCTAATGAACTGCTCAAGCATGGTAGAATCAGGATAAAAGATCATAGCTCTCTCTGGTGAAAACAGTCATCATTTGAAGAGTGAGACACAGGTGGAGATATATGTGAAGCATAATTTCCTCCATCTGCCTTTGGAGTGCAGTTCTTGGGGTCTGTCTGATTATCTGCTCTGTCCAAGTCAAAGGAACTGACAGAATATAGAGCTTTGCCCACCAGAAAGATGCTGGACCTAGTTCTGCCAAAGTTCCTTTTCTTTCACAAAACTATACACATGAAGCTGAGAACTACCATGTACATACACGTGTGGTGTCAGGATTGATATATGCCTTGACTTGGTAGGTCCTGAGAATAATTTAACAACTACTATGATTTCATCAGGTTAGATCGAAATTGGTTAACAGATAGCACTAAGCTATAATATATACTTTTGAATAGACTCCTTTTGTATTGCTGCTAAAGACCCTTATTTTTAAAGTAATTGATGGACTTAAACACACCCTCGATAGTAATTTTTAAAAAGTCATGTGACCTGCATGCATATGAATATCAGAACATGTGACCCATAGATAAACCTGAGGTCATGTGGCTTGCAAGGTGCTTTTTGGTGCTCTGAGTAAGTAGATAAATTAGTGCAAGAATACATGAGCTTTCCTTCTGCATTTAGAAGCATGCATTAAAATGTCAGGGTGGTTTGCAGCCCTTGGACCAGGGCATCCCTTGCTTTGTATACGAAGATCCTGAGCAACAACAGGCTAACGTCACCAACAACTGTTAACTGTGTGTGTGTGTGTGTGTGTGTGTGTGTGTGTAGATCCATACACATACAGAGAGAGAAATCTACACACCACTTTCAAGTGTACAACTTAGCAATTTTTAGCACAACTCACAAGGTTGTGCATCACCATCTAATTCTAGAACATTTCCATCATTCCCAAAGAAACTTCATACCAGTTACTCACAGCCATCTCCCTCTCTCCCAGCCCCTGGCGACCACTAACCTGCTTTCTATCTCTATGGATTTGCCTATTCTGGATATTTTTATATAAATAGAATGATGCAATATGTGGTCTTTTTGTGTGGTTTCTTCCACGTAGCATAGTGTCTTCAGGGTTCCTCCATTTGTAGTAGCACGTGCCAGTACTTCGTTTCTTTTTATGACTGAATTTCCATAGTATAGAAATGTGACATTTTGTTTATCCATTCTTCTGTTTATGGCCATTGGAGTTGTTTCCATCTTCTGGCTGTCTGAGTAATGCTGCGATAAACATTCGGGTAGAAGTTTTTGCATGAACATATGTTTTCAATTCTCTTGGTTACATGCTTAGGAGTGGAATTGCTAGGTCACATGGTAACTGTTTTTAATTGTTCGATGCACTGACAACTGTCTCTAAAGCAACCACACCATCTTCCATTCCCACTAGTGGTACATGAAGATTCTGATTTCTCTCTATCCTTGCTAACACTTTTGTCTCTTGGATTATAGACATGGTGTGTGTGAAGTGGTAGCTCATTGTGGTTTTGATTTGGATTCGATGTCGAGCATCTTTTCATGTGCTTATTGACTGTATATCTCCTTGGGAGAAAGGTCTGTTCATATATGTTGCCCATTTTTTAAAAATTGGATCATTTGTCTTTTTATTGTTGAGTTATGAGCCATTAAGCATATTAAGGTGAATCTAATTTAGATAAAGCACCCACTGCTCTGTAAAGACCAGAGGGTTGCAGTTTGACTTTATTTTTCATTCTTGTCAGGTAGTTATAAAGTTTTTTATAAGAACCCATGTTCACAGATTATGAGGACTGTCCAGAAAGTATCCAGTCATGAAATACAAAAAGTAGAGGCATTTATGGCTGGATTTTTCCCTGATAGCCCTTGTATCTGTGAACAAGGACCTACTGCCATCACTAGTAAAGATTATTAATCTAATCCTAAGAAGCAATGCAGAAAATGTGGAAACCCAATTGAACTCTCCTGGAAATCCCCCCACCCATCCACGGCAGCAGCTCCGGAGACCTCTCTTTGCTGTGCCCGAGTGAGTGACCAAAGCAATCTACTCTGAAAAGCAAGTAGCCCCTTCTAGCAATGCTAAGTCACATGTTTTTGTTAAAATCACCCCAAGGAGAAAGTGAAACAAGAAGTGTAGAGACCTGAAGGAAATGACCAGTCCAGGACCTAATGTTGCTTAAAGCTTGTTTCCCCCAGTGAAGCCACTGATGAGTCTGACCATGGGCAGAGGGAGGCACCATGCCCTCCAAGGGTGCCTACTGCCAGGGCACAGAGGAGTGGGCAGCAAGAGCAGGAAGGGAGATGCTGCTGATTTCCCTACTGGCTCTGGACTGCTAGGATATGTGTTCTCCCTTAAGCTGTGGGCCAATTGGTACGTGGATACTCAGTACTTGCCTGCTGATTAAATGTTTTCTTTTACACAATCACTTGCATAGGAGGGACCCTGGTGCCTAGAACACTGTTTTTTTAGACTCTCACACCTCTCCCATAACACATGTACACACACACACTCACACCAGCACACATGCATGCTGATCACTGAGCCCGAGAGACCAAGGCCATCCTTGGGATGTTGCTATCACTCGTGAACTCACAGAATCAAAGAATGGCACAGCTGTTCCCCTGAGTGACCGACGTCCACCAAATGCACCCATTCAACAAGCATGGATATTAGTTCTGAGCCTGGGACTGCCAGGCCTCGTCCTTTCTTTTAAGAGCTTATAATCTGTCCAGTGGGACATATGGATAAGTAAACAGCCGTATATTCTACAGTGAAGTGGTAGGTAAAGCGGGAAACAATGAACTCTGCCTAAGGATATCAGGGAAGGCTTCACTGAGGAGGTGATACTTGGCTCAGGGATTGTGTAACTCAGCATCATGATGGGTCCTTTACCAGGTCATTTGCTGGTGGGAAAGGGAAGAAAAGAGGAAACTTCAGCATATGCCCAAGCCTCTTGGGGGCCAGCTCTGGGATGGGAGCCTACACTTCTGGTCTCCAGGCAGGCCCATCTTGGCCTGACATCAGCTTAGTCCTTTGGCCCATGCTAGTGTGAAAAAACAAGTAGAATCCAGGTCAGCCCTCTTTAGTGCAGGAATAGGCAAAAGCACCCGATCTCCAAATTTTCTTGCCTTGGATTTTATGTTTGTTAAGGGAAAGCTTGTTTTTGTTGTTATAGCAAATGTTTATGACTTTGACTAGGAACTTGCCTGCTGGGTGTTTCTCCTGAACTGCTTTATCTGTTTCCTGAGTGCTAGTTCTGAGATTGCATGAGACTTGTTAGAGGGCATCCAGCCAGGTCAAAGCGCAGGGACTGCATCCCCTCTGCCCCAGGGCGGCTATGGGAGAGATCTCACACCTTCTTGCCTGGCGGTTGCTTCTTCCAAGGAAATAGTAGCTCTGAACGGCCAAATCTGGTTAGACTTTCCTCCTGCCTAACACTGGCATCCCAATATTAATAGGTGTCTGGGTTCTAGGTATGAAACTTCTTAGTTTCAAGCAATAGCAACAAGCTGTACCTAAGTCACTCAAAAAAGGCATATACTGGAAGAAGGTCGGTGGTTCAGAGAACTGACTAGGAGGCAGGAGGACCAGACTATGAAAATAGAAAGGAATCAAAGGAGGCTGAGCAGCAGGAGCAGGAAACAGATTAGGCCTACCATTGCCATGCACCTCCAGACCTTTATATTTCTCTGTCCCTGCATCTCTGTGTCACTCACATGAGAGTTCCAGTCCCTGGAAGGAGCATCAAGCTCAGGTCTCAGGGCTGCACTGTGGCTAGGCTGGCTTTCAAATTGGGAGCAGGGCTCTGACTCCCCAGATCTACACAGTTTGGGGGTCCCCCTAAAAAGGGAGTGTTCAGATGTCCCCTGCAGCCCTGTTTGGAGGAATAGTGAGCTGAATTTAGGAGACAAGCTACCAACACCATGAGCAACACCCATGGGGACCCATGGCGTATAAGGCAATCCTTAGAGATAAACACGAGCCTGGCGCTTTGACGAGGGTGTGTTGCCCATGGCAGAAGCTGCAGTGACCAACAGTAACAGCTGAGGCCGGTTACTGACACCTCCTAGGAGCCTGGTGCTGCACATACACGATGAAATCGCATTTCGTCTTTAGCGGGCGAGTACGCAGTGGTAACCCTGCTTTACCGGTGAGGGGGTGGGGGTCCAGGAAGGCTGGTTATCTCCAGGGCCTCGCAGTTCCTGGCAGTCACACTTGGGCCTACCCGGCATGGGACTCACACTCCCCTTCTCCCTGTGCTGGTTTCCCTGTGCTGGGACCCACTGTTCCGTGGTGAGAAATCACAGGGTGATCGATGAGCCTGTGTGATGCCATCTCTGCCCCTTCGAAGCAATTCCTGCCAGCCGTTATTTGCCCCAGAATTCCTTTGGTGTCACCCAATTAATAGACACATCCTGCCTTCATTTTGCTATATGATTTACTAGAAAAGTGAAAAGTAACTCTACATTTTTTGTTTTAAATTCTCTTGATGCTTTCTTTGAAGTACAGAGAGCTGCCAGCTAGACTGTGTGTACGTGTGTGTGGTCACATTCACCCTGGCAGAGTCCTAAAAACACACAGCCCATGTGGATGCCAGACACGTGCACCCAGGAGTTTTAGAACAAAGTCTCCTCCATGTGAGTACCTAACCAGATATGTCAGTTAAAATCACCAAGACTTTCTTTCTTTTTCAAATCTAATTAATTATGTATTTAATTATTTTAAATGTGAAGATATATTTGGCTTTAAACTACTCATGAATCAGGCAGCATTCCATCAAGCAACTAGAAGGGCGCTCCCCTAAAATGACCAAGCGTTTCTTGTGAATGCTAAGGACCTGCCTTATCTGTTCCCAGAGCCAACAGACAAAATTCACCCCACGTGCACGTGGCATGCAGTGAGCCAATCCTGCCCCAAGTCCAGTGCACAGCCTCCGTGTGCAGCCCTGGGCCCGGAGCTCTAGAACTCAATTGTTCTCCCACTGAAAACTCTGACCAGGTGACTCCTCGGCAAGCAGAGACCTGGGAGGTTCGGCCCAAACAGAAGGGCAGTTTTAGGAGCGGGACTTTTTGGAGACTGTCTCACCCCTCTGTAAGGGCCTGAACACAGAAGGAGCAGTCTGACGATTCCTGCACTGGAGCCAGCTGTTGCCCTCCCTGGGCTATGCTCCTGGGGGGTCTACTTCAGAACCCAGGTCAATGTCTAGGCTTGAGAACCAAAATGAAGCACAGGGGACACTTTTCATCTGGGTCCCAGGATATCAGACTAGCAAAGTAGGAAAGCTCACCTAACCTTATCTGTCCTTAGTCCACTGGAGTGGGCAGGAGAGAGCCTGTACTCATCTATTTCGTTTATCCTCTCTTGACCAAAGATGTGTGGGTAACACCTGACTGAGGGCAGAACCAGGAGGATGCAATGGTTTCAGGTCTGGGACTGGAGGCCCGGCTAGAGGAGAAAAGCTGAGTTATTATTAGCAAATTAAACAGAGGCAGCGGTGTCACCAGTGTCTGTAGGGAAAAGGTGATATATGTGTACTCAATAGGGATGTGACAACCCAGCATTCCTTTCCAGGAACTGCTGATCTGAGAGAGAACTTTGGTTCAGTCCCTGGGACAGCCAGTCCCTCTAAGCTCACCCAGAGGACCAACCTGTCAGAAGCCCCCAGAGCCCAGAGTAGAGGGCTGCATACTTCCCGCACGTCCGCCTGTGGCTGGCTTCCGTTAAAGCCCTATCTTTGGGTGAGTGTGGTGAATGAAGTCAGTGTGTAATTAAAAGCAAACAAGCTTGCCCCAAGGGAACATTTGCAATTTAAATAAACATTTGTGTATAAGCAATGGTTCATGCTTTGTTGTATTTCCAAAAATAGACATGATTTTGTTGAAAGATTTCTGGCCTCTAATGCACTTTAACCAATACATGACCCTCTCTGAATTATTTTTTTTAAAGTATTTCTATTTTATTAAGAACAGTTTTTATTTATGATTTATTTGTTGTTGTTGTTGTTGGTATGTGGGTAGCTCCCTGACTGGGAATTGAACCCAGGCCACAGCGCTGACAGTGCCAGCGCCGAAACCCCAAGCCACTGCACCACCAGGGAGCTCCCCTCTCTGAATTATTAAGATAGCTAAGTAGCTGCTGACTAAAAGAAAGATACATCTGCTTCAGTCATGGATTGCTACCACAAACTGAAAAACATAAATTTAGGGAAATATATGCCACACAGGGAAAAAATATTAATTGGCTTCATGTATAAAGAGAGATTATAAATCAAGAAGAAAAAGACCAAGTAATACAATAGAAAAAATGGCCAAGGAAATGGACAGATCACAGAAGTTAATACAAATGGCTTTTGAATGTACAAAATGAAGTGCAATTTCTTTTATTTAAGCAGATGTAAATAAAAACAGTGAGATACTATTTTCACCTTTCAGATTTCAGGGATCAAAAGTTGGATAACGTGCTGTGTTGGTGAGGACGTAAGAAAATGGGCATGCTCATAGACTGATGGGAATGTAAAGTGGTACCATCTCTTCGTAAGAAATTTGACAATCAAATAAACCAAAATTGAACATTTACATTCCCTATTACAGTTATCTGTCACTGTAACAATAGATATGCAGATATCTATTACAGTTATCTATCACTATACGAAAACCCAGTGGCTTGCACATTTGTAATTATCTTGCTCATGATTTTGAGGTCCAGAACTTTTTTGAGGAAAAGCTAGGTTGGGTGGTTCTTTTCTGATCCATACGGTGTCAGCTGGCGTGGGTGGCACTGCAGGGGTCCACTTCTAATTCATTTTCAGAACTCTCTTCTACACGTAGACTTATATATATGAGCAAAGTATGTGACCAAGGATGTTCATTCCAGAATTAGTAATAGCAAAAGCCTGGGTTAACCTAAGTGTCCCTCAATGGGGGACTGGGTTAAACAACCCAATTTATTTGTGCCCATGCAATGGGTGACTATGCACCTGTTAAAAAGAATGATACAGCTCTATGTACTGATATTGAATGAGTCCAAATAACTTGAATAACTTCAAAAAAACTTCAATAACTTCAAATATAAAATTAACATGCAGAATACCTTAAAAAGGAACCTAGGGAAAGAAATGTTTTTACAAGCCCTTTACAAAAAAGCCCTGGAAACCATGTATGACACAGCTCAGGCATTTGTCAGACTGTTGAGGACACACCGGGGGAGGAAAGTCCTGACTGGGGTCTTGCTGCTGCTCACTGCTTCTCCTGCCCACTCACGTTCTCGTCCTGCTCAGCCCGAAGTGCAAACCCTGCTCTCCTAGGAAGGCTGAATGCCACCCACATCTTGCAGTTTTTTTCATTGGTCATGTGAAAATGGCCTTTGGAACCAACCATCATGGGGTTACATTTTGCCTCTAGTGATTATAAGCAACTTGACCTTGACAAGATATTTGATCTCTCTGTCTCAGGGATAACAGGGTTAAAAAAATAAAAATAAAAAGGTAAGTCGAGCACTTAGCACAGTGCCTGGCAGCAAAAATGTGGTCGTTAGCATTCAAACCATTATCACAACATGTCACCTAAATCCCACAGAGAGAGTGGGCACCAAAGCCAGAAACTACGGAGACTTGGGGGGTGTCATCAGTTCAGGTTACAGGTGCCAAACCACGTGGAAGGGAGACCTACGGCCTTCGCGCCCATCGGATAGGGCCTGGCCAGGAACATGGATGCCCGTGGCTCTAAACCTGGCTAAGCCCGGTCACCTAGAGGACTCTTTGACAGAACTCTCCCAGTCCTGGGAAAGTACCGAGATCCTGAGGAGCACAGGTAACTGTCTTTTTATGTAGTAGAGAAACATGATAAATATGTGCGTGCCTCTATCCTCTCCACAGCCACTAAAGGAGAGTCCAGATTCGCAGGGGTTTCTCCCCGCGCCTCTCCTCCAAGATTCTTTGGGCTTTTGTAAGAAAGAGATATGAAATGCCAATGACAATTCCCTCCAGGCAAAGGCCACCAGGAAGATACCTGCAGTTGAACAAATTGGGTTTGTTGCTTGTTGCAATGAGGGGAAACATACAGCATGAGGAACCACGGGGCATCTTGGAAAGAGGGCATTGGGAAGAACTTACAGGATTGGGGCTTGTGTTAGTGGTTCCGGAGAGAATTAAAGAAGCAAGACTTTTCCCAGTGTTGAATGCCATCAGGAAGCAAGAGCAATTCTATGATGGGGTATATTAACACATCTTATTTCGAAAGAGGAATGACTTTAGTGAAGTTAAAAGCTGCAATTGGGAGTTCCCTGGTGGTGTAGTGGCTTAAGGCTTCGGCGCTGGTACTGTCAGTGCTTGCGGCCTGGGTTTGATTCCCAGCCAGGGAGCTACCCACATACCAAAAAGCAAAAAAAAAAAAAAAAAAAAAAAAAGCTTCAATTGGTAAAGAAACAGCAGTTGCTACTATAATAAGTGGGACAGAAAGAGGTTTGGTCATTTTCATTATGTGGACAATGTTCATGGTTTGTGTCTTCAGATCTGATTACAGAGTGGTCTTGTTTTTGTCTTGATCCATCCTGGTTCCAGAGGGCCTTGTCTGATGTTAACATCCTGTGAAATAGCCTTGGTTATGCATGTCAGGTCAGCTCTTTTTTCTGTTTTTTGTTTGTTTGTTTGTTTTTTTGTTTTTTGTTTTTGTTATGTGGGCAGTTCCCTGGCTGAGAATTGAACCCAGGCCACAGGGTTGACAGCACCGAAGCCTTAGCCACTACACCACCAGGGAGCTCCCAGGTCAGCTCTTAATAACACCAAGGTCTAGCAGACAGTACTAGGCAACTTCCAAATGTCAGAGGCTGCTGATCTCTTTCTCAGAAGAGAAGAGCCAGGAGAGAAGTGGGTGGGTAGGATTTCTGTTTTCTGGGAGTTAGGCAAAGAGTTCCTGCAGCATTTGCAAGAGAAGTGAGTGGGCAGGAAGGTGGAGTGAGTTAATAAAAATTTCTGTGGACACTGTCCACTTCATGGTTGTCAAGAAATATTTTGTAAAGATAACATTTTAAATATAAATAAAAAACTTGAGCAATTTTGAATTGTCTCGTTGTTTGCTGGGTTGTGTTTCTTCTATTGTAATACTGCTCTGAGACCAACCATGCAGATCAGGGTCTTAAAAGGGTGGGATTTCAAAGCCAAGAACTCCTGAGCCACTGTCTTAGAGCCCAGAGTTCCTGCTCCCTGGCTCAGGATGGTGTTTGAAGGAGCAGGGCCAGAGGGCACCAATCAGAATCCAAGCTCAGATGCCTGCTGCCTCCACCTAGGAGACAGAGTTCCCCAGGCTCCCAGAAGTCCACAGCCTTGACCCCCTGTCCGAGTTCTGGGTCCCAGTTGTTCCCACCAACAAACCTTATCAGCTAAGGATGCAGAGGGGACCTGGTCCCTGCCCCCAGGCGTGCTGATTCTGTGGAAGAATGAGGGCAGCCCACACCAGTAGCAGAGAGACCTGGGAGCTGAAGGGGCTCATCAAACCGCGTCCAGCCCCCTCCAGGCATGGAGCACTTCCCGGCACAGCCAGTATTCATGGGGCAGAGGTGTGGAAAAGCGGGGTGGAGAGGCTGTGGACATAGCAGGGGAGTGGAGCACAGCGGCAGATGAATGCAGAATATTCACTGAAGATGGAGGTTTCCCCAAAGGGAAGCACCTTGAGAGCCAGATTCCAGCCTGTGAACCCTAGGCCCTAGGGGGATCTGCACCCAAGGGCCCACTGAGGGCAGTGGGAGTGGACACTCACGTCAGCAGGAGTCCCTGTGGTCCAGGTAGCTGGCTGGGAGGGCCTAGACACGGCGAGGTAGTGGGAGGAATGGAAAGAAAGGGGCACGAATGGGACAAAAGAGGTCATGGTGGGAGTCAAAGAACTGGAAGAGTTTTGGAATTGGGGGTTCTGGAGAGTTGGTCAAGAGGTCTGTTACCATCCCAATTGCACTATACTCACAGGGACAGGGACCAGGCACGAGCCCCGGGCAGGCCTGTTTTCTTGGCCAATCTTTAAAGAAAAGGGGTGGCCATCCGAAAGCCTTGGTGCCCAGCCTGGGCCTCTCCACCGAGAGTGCTGCTGGGGCCCCTAGTGACCCCGGCCCGTGCAGCACGGGCACCGAGGAGGCGGGCGGGAGGGAGAGTGCCCTAGTCGCCCTTCACACCCCTACACTCCTGCCTCTCCAGCCCCGAGCAAGAGGCCTGCGCCCGGCGGGCACGAGTGTCCACTCCCTGGGCTCGGGGCTAGGCCGGACACTACGAAGGGGCGGGCGGCTCCCAGGGCAGCGCCGCCGCTCCGCACTCCCGCCCCCGGTGGCCGGACGTGGCGCCAATCCCGCGGCAGCCGGAGCCTGGAGGTGGGGTCCGGAGTCGGAGCCCGGGGCTCTGATGTCACCGCGCTGCCGCGGGCGCCCAGGAGCGCGTCTCCGGCTGGAACCCAGGTATGCGGCCAGGCCCGGGGCCAGGTGGCGGGCTCGCGCGGCGAGTGGGTCCGCGGCCGGCTTAGCGGGGGGAGGCAGGGCGAGCCCGGCGGCGAGGAGGGGGCGGGAGTGGGGGCGGCTGCAGGCTCGATGCGCTGTGGGGTCCTGCGGTGCGGACTCCGCGCCGGGGCCGGTCCACGCGAGGCGAGGCGGGCCCTGCGTGCCGGCGCTCTTCGCAGAGGGCTGGGCGGCCGGAGCTGAGGTGGGAGCGCTCAGGTGGCCAAAGCCCGAAGGGGTGGGGGTGCCTCTCCGCGACCCCCCCACCCCCCGGTCCCCGGCCCGCTCCCGCCCTTCGGCCGCGAGGTCGCGGCGGTCAAGATCGCGCTGCCCCCCAGCTTGCGTTCTGAGCCCGCCCCCCCCCGACGGCGAACCCCACGGGAAAGGTCGAGAAATGCGCGGGCCGGCGGCCATCCGCTCTCCCGGCGTCCCCGAGACCCCGCTCCCCGGCCGCTCCGCGTGACTCTGCCGCCCCCTGCGGTGGCCAGGCCTGCGCCTCTCCCCTCCCTCTGGCGCCTGGACTCAGAGCTTGAAGCCCAGGTACGTGGTCTGGCCGCACTGAGATCTCCTACCCCAGGAGTCGCCGGCACCCCTCATTTCCTGAGCAGCACACACAGAGAGAGTCTCCGGGAGAATGGGGGGCCGCTGGGGACTGTGAGAGTCATGGCTCCCCAAATGATGCCCAGCTAGGTCTGGGGTGCTGGGTTTCAAGACAGAGCTCAGAACCCAGAAACTCAATCTGGCAGGGAGACTGCCATGCAGGAGCGCCCCACCTTGAGCCTGGTACAGAGGGAAGACCTGGCCGCAGAGAGGGGAGATGTGAGGTGGCCTTTGAAAGACGTACCACTTACTTAACTCCTGATCATTGTTGGTTGTGTGAAGTCGTGTGTCTTTCTGGTCACCTTACCTTGCACCTGCCCCCATGGCCTTGGTGTGCTTTTACCCACTGGAAGCTGTCCTCACCTATTTCCCCAACAACCTCTAACAGGTCTGCCTGCTGGCCTGGTCCAACCTCTCTGCTAAGGTCCAGACCTACATGCCAACTTCTCAACTGCCAGCCTTGCCACAAACAATGCAAAGCCCACCGGCCCCAGACGGCATGAGCACTGGACCCCTTGGCCAGTCCCCATTTCAGTGTCCTCCTTCCTCAGCCTGGCACCTCCATCTCCCAGGCCCCCAGCTCATCTTTCTCTCCTTTTCTTCTCTTGCTCTTTCATTCAGGTGACAGGTATATCACAAAGCCCACCCCTTTACAGGACCCCAATCTGGCAGTTTTCTATCAGGGATTCCATGCTGCTCCCCTGCTCTGGTGAGGCTTGGCAAAAGGCCTGTGGAGTTGTTTGAGCAGCAGCCTCTGGACATCTGCTCAATGTGGGCACTGGCTCTGCAGCCCAGCCCCCTGCTGACACTGATGTGAGGGCTCCTGGGCTGTGGCCACCCTGACCCCAGGGGCTGGCGGACTTCAAGAGGCCCCCCGCAGCCAACAAGAGTGAAGACTTGCCCTTTGTGCTGAGGCCCCAAAATGCACTAAAGGAGGTGGACCCTCCTGGTATAGCAGGTTCTGTAAAGGTGTGAGCATCCTGCATGGGTATCAGCCTGCTGGGCCCACCACTGCAAACCATCCTTGAGACAAGTTACGGTCAATAGAAAAGCAGATGTGTACCCACCACATCTTTATTATCCATTCAGGCTGTTTTTATTTAGTGAACTCAGAGTCTTTTGTCAACACAGTCACTCACAAATAAGGTTGAATTTTCAAGTCCATTTCTGAAGAAATATCTTTGTGTTCGAACAGTCACCAGTGCCTGTACACGCAGCAAGCCAACCTGGGCAGGCATGGGGAGCACGAGCCAGGGTGGACAGTGCTCCCGGGCGGGCCCGGAAGGGTAGAAAGAGAGAGGGCAAGTGCCTGGGCAGCTAAGTGGGGTTTCCTAGAAGAGATGACTGTCCTCCCAGGGCCAGGGCTACTATTCAGTGTAGCTTCTTATCTTCCTGAAGTCCAGAAAGTAGAAATACTTTGCACGTGTCAGGCCCAACCTGCAGAGATGGCCTTAGTGGGCATACAGGTGCCTCCAGGTCGGTGATGTCAAGATGGTCTGCTCAGCAGGAAGCCCTTCCTGGGACTGTTGCAGGCACTGCCTCTCCCTTTTAGGAAACATCATAGCCTCCCACTGGTAACCTCCCTACCTGCCCTGACCAGCAATCTTGGGGCCTCAGGGAACCAGGTGGGAGGGTGACCCTGAGCTCTACATAGTGTCTAGGAGGCTCAGATGAGCCTGCTTTTCAGTTCCCACCCCAGCTGTAGGCCACCCTCCTCTGCACTCTCCACCAAGCAGCTCAGGGAGGGCAAGCACACCCCCGGCCCCAAAGACCCCAGAGCCCATAGACAGCCCCAGTTCCCCAGGACTCAAAGCTGCTCTCACCCCTGACCCAGACTCTTTCCCTCTCTCTTCCTCCCCGCGCTGGGGACATATAGATTTCTGGCCAGCCCTGCTCCAAGTCGTGCTTGCCTGCCCTTTTGGTTCCTAATAAGACATGAGTAACCTGGTCAGTGTCCACAGGGGCAACTGGCTCACCCAGCATGTCCCCTTCCACAGAAATAGGGAGTGGAGAAGAGGAGGCAGAAGCAAAGGAGGCCTCTGCCTTCTCCCCCATCAACTCCTTGCAATCGGCTTCTTCATTGCCATTCAATAAATATTTCTTTAACATCAACTACATGCCGTGCACCAAGGGTCAGAGATAAGTCGGTGCAGGGCCTCTCCTCGGGCTGGGGATGGGAAGAGGGTCACAGGCAAGCCAACAATTACAATGCAGGGTGATGAGGAAGCCCAGGGCACTGTCGGGATCCCTAAAGGTCAGGAGACCTCTGAGTTGAGCCCCATCAGCGGGGTAAAAGGGGTAGGACAAAGACGGGTTGAGCCTGCCGGCTCTAAACAAAAGGCAGTCTCCCAAGCAGGGGCTGTGTTATTCTGGAATCTGCCAGTCTTTGAGGGAAGGTGGGGGCGACTGTTTCCCACAGTGGAGTTTGGGCTGTGTTGGAGGTTTCAGGCATCTCGGGGGCGGACTGGGGTGGGGAGGACTGGCCTTCAGCAGTGTTTGCTTCTAGGAAATTCATTCTGGCTGCAGTAAGCTTGGAGACAGGCCCAGATGCCAGGCAGGGCTCTGCCTCTTACGAGCTGTGTGCCCCTGGGCACATCACTTCCCCCTCAGAACCTCAGTGTCCTCATCTGTCAAATGCGGTTGGGAGGAGCAAGATAAATATTTATAGTCGTACAAAGCACCTGGACTATAACTGGCTCAGAGGGAGGGAGTCGGGCTGTGAACCTGCCCCTGCCACCTGACCTGGATCCCCCCCCCCCCCCCCACACACACACACTTCTTTTCTTGGCTCCCCTGTGATCTCAGAAAGTTCTTGACCATTGTTGATCAGGGAAAGATCACACGGAGAAGCTAACAAAGCATCAGGAAGTAGCCTGGGTGGGACAGGGTCGGGGAGGGAAGGAGCCTGGGTACATTCTCAGCGCTCCAGGGGGTACCAGGGTCGTGGCCGGGGCTGTCAGCCAGGCGCGCTCCCGAGGAATGAGCCAGTCGCCCCTGCCCTCCCCTGAGCTGAGGCCCTCACACTCCTGAGTTGCTTCCTGGAGCTGGTCCTACTGCCCATGCCATCCTTGACCAGGCGGGTCATGCCAGCGCTTGAGACCGTGTGACCAGGGAGGAGATGTGTAAGCACCTGACTCTCCGTGTTGGCGGGGCCAGCAGGCTGTCCCACCCCACACCCTGCGCTCCTCACCCTCCATTTCTGTTCTCCCAGGCCTCACGGAGCCTGCCCGCCCAGCGCCCATCCGCGCAGCATGGAGGCCCTGGGTCCTGGGGGCGACCGCGCCTCCCCAGCC
Organism: Lyroderma lyra; assembly: GCA_004026885.1. Taxonomy (NCBI): domain Eukaryota; kingdom Metazoa; phylum Chordata; class Mammalia; order Chiroptera; family Megadermatidae; genus Lyroderma; species Lyroderma lyra. The sequence continues at coordinate 85,636 of PVJL010005760.1, forward strand.
TCGTCCACGCGCAGCCTGGACCTGCGGCGGCTGTCCGCGCGCGCCGACTCGGCCTACAGCTCCCTGTCCGCGGCCTCGGGAGGTGCGGAGCAGCGCACGCCGTCGCCGGGGGCGGACCTCCTTCCGTACCTACACTGGGACTACGTGCGCGTGGTGTGGGGCGGCCCGCGCCCCGGCCCGCCCGCCGCCGCCCCGCGCGCCTCCCCGCAGCCCCCGTCTGCGGCCGCCGCCCGCAGTGGGCCGCGTCCCCCGCAGGTCCAGAGCGCCCCGGGGGTTCCGGGGCCGCTCAGCCGGCAGGCCACCCCTCTGCTGTACGCGCTGGCGGCCGAGGCGGAGGCTGCGGCACGCGCCGCCGAACCACCCAGCCCACCGGCCTCGCGGGCCGCCTACCGCCAGCGGCTGCAGGGCGCGCAGCGGCGAGTGCTCCGGGAGACGTCCTTCCAGCGCAAGGAGCTCCGCATGAGCCTGCCCGCCCGCTTGCGGCCCCCGGCGGCTCACCTGCGCTCCGCCTCGCTCGGCCACCCGGGCGGGGAAGGGGAGCCGTCGCGCTCCGGGGCTCCCGCGCCAGGAACCGCCGGCCGGGGCCGCCTTGCTAACCAGCAGCTGAAGTGGTGCTTCTCAGAGCCAGGGAAGCTGGATCGTGTGGGTCAAGGCGGTGGGTTGGCGGGGGAATGCGCTGGTGTGGCCTGTACCACCTCGGGCCTGGCCAGGCCGGAGCCCCAAGAATTGCAGCATCAGGTGCTGGCAGAGTTCGAAGGTCACCAGATCAGATGGTTGCCCGGAGGCACAGAGGACCCAGAACCCTGGTCCTTGAGGCTCGACAACACCTACAGACCTGCTCACAGGAGTCTGAGCGCTTCAGGGGAAGCCTTGGGTCCCTGGGGAGGTCCAGGAGGGGCCATGCCCCTTGTCCAGGTATGGAAGAGAAAGGCTGTGCAGGCAGGCGTGGCACGGGGGGGGCATCTGGGAGACTGAAAACTTGAGCCACATTTCATTCACCTGTTTGCCTTTCCAGGAAGCAGAGCCCCCCAGATCATCGTTTCAGACCAAGCGTTCCAGGTGAGAGACACGGATCACTTTTGGGAGGTGGCTGCATTCATAGCTCTTGCCCAAGAAAGGAGAGGGCCTCTCACTTGCCCTCATTCTGACTCTATTTGCAGACCACATCCCCTAGCTACCCCCAACACCTTACTGTCTCTCTGGTGCAGCACCAAGAGCTTTCTTCCTGGTCCTGTGGTCAGTGTGGGGTCTCTGCCTCCAGGTTCCTGACTCAGAAAGAAGCTGCAGTGGTGTGTCCCACAGAGAGCCCCCAGAGTAGTTCCACTGACTGTGACCAGAGGGTCCCAGAAACCTGCATTGTGTCTTCCTGGCTCCCCTCCCTTCCTGATGATGAAGTTTTTGTTGAGGAAGCTGTACTGGTCAGAATGAGATCACCTCCAGATGCCCGTGCTCCCCTGGGGTTCCCAACCAGGTGAATTCCCCCTTGCTTCCAAGCAGAGTGACACACCCCTTGCTACATACAGCTACAAAATGCTAGGCAGGCAGGGGGCCCTCTCTTAGCTGGAGCCTCGAAGCCTAGGTGATGGGGTGGAGGCAGGCGGCCCTTAGAGACAACCACTGATCTTCAGTCTGAGATTTTTCTGATTCAGTGTCTTCCATTTCTAGCATCCATGCCTCTGACCCGCAGTATGGAGCTGGGTTGAGCCACAGGCCTGACCAGCCCACAGTCCTCTCAGAACAGCCCCTCTGTGAGCTCCCAGAGACCTCAGGGGCAGATGACTGCTGGCAGCGGGTAAACGGTTCTGTGGGTATACCCAGGCCCACATGCTGTAACCTTCCTGGGATGGCAAATGGTGACATCCCAACTATTGACTCCACTGGACTACTGATGACTGACACCCCTGCTGCAGAGAATGACCCCCTCAAACCTCTCTCAGTTGATGCCCTGGAACCTCCAAGCAATGATACCCCAGGGCCTCCTGATGACACTGCCCTGGCTTGGGGCACTGGCCAGCCTGATTCCAGGTCAACTTGGCCTAGTCTGCGCCTTGAGGAGCTGGTTCAGGAGCTGGCAAGACTGGATCCCTCTCTGAGTGACACTCTCACCTCCTATCCCTGCCCAGAGCCACCCCTGGACCTGCTGGATGGGCTGATTCCTTTAGATCAGATCTGGGCTGCAATGAGGCCAGGCTATGGGGAGGATGGAGAAGAGGCTGCTGGTACTTCTGAGCAAGGGCGAGTGAGTGGCACCAGGGATTCAGGGGATTCCAAGCCCCTGCAGCCTGGAGGGCAGGACAACCCAGGGAGCTCTGGCTTTGTCCCCAGGTCCTATCTAATTAGCTCTACCCAGCTCCTGCCAACTCCTCAGGAGGAAAGAAGGCCTGAGAACCTTACTACCCAGCCTGTGCCTGACCAGCCATGTGGCCAGGGTCTCCCTGAGCCAAATAGCAGCATCCAAGCTAAAAAAGTGAGTGTGGTGGGGCTAGTGGAGGTTGGATGGGAGTCTGGGCTGAGAAGTTGGGAGCCTGGCCCCAGCCTTAAGAACCCACGCCCTCCCTGCAGGTGGAGCTAGCAGACCTCCTCCAAAAGATGCTGTGGGACCTTCAGGCCGAGCAGAAGCAGCTTCAGGGGGCAGCCCAAGCCTGGGCCAACCGCGGGGCTGCCCTAGAGGCTGCGGTAGGCCAGGCCTGTGCACCCCGCGAGCTAGAGCGGTTCAGCCGGTTCATGGCCGACTTAGAGCGGGTACTTGGCCTGCTCCTGCTGCTAGGCAGTCGCCTGGCCCGCGTGCGCCGCGCCCTGGCCCGGAGGGCCGCAGACAGAGACCCTGAAGAGCAGGTAAAGGGGTTCAGGCTGCGGGAGAGCCAAGTGGCTAGGAGCCCTTGTCCCGCTCACGGCGCCCTCTCCTGTGGCTCCAGGCCTCTCTGCTGCAGCGACTCCGGCTCCTGAAGCGGCAGCAGGAGGATGCCAAGGAGCTGAAGGAGCACGTAGCGCGGCGCGAGCGGGCCCTGCGGGAGGTGCTGGTGCGGGCACTGCCCGCCCGGGAGCTGCGTGCCTACTCCGCGCTGCTGGCCGGGAAGGCCGCCGTCCTGGCCCAGCAGCGCAGCCTGGAAGAGCGGGTCCGGCTCCTTCAGGACCAACTGGACGCCGTCAGCAGCGACCTTGGCCATTGTCCCCCCTCTCCCAGACCTGCCTGGTCCACAGGGACCCATCCTCCCGATAAACCGCCCTTTCCCCCTCCTCTCGTTTAGTCACAGGCGGTGAAGGTTGGGATCATTGCCCCTACCTCTCACCCCCGCAGCCTGGGGGTGATGCTGGTGTATTTGGTGCTTTACTCTTGGGGTGGGGATGACTCAGGCTGGGACTTCCCAGGATACTTCTTCCAAATGTTGTCATGTGGCCTCACCCAAGTATTGCGGGATTATTTGGTAATTTATGGATTTTTAAAACTGCAGTATTCCCTCTTTTTGTGATGAGAGAGGGACTCAGGGTTGATTGGAGGAAGAGACGAGTCAGAGGAGCACTTCAACTTCTGCAAAACAGCCTTGTTTCTCTCTCAATAAAAGTTGATGTGAGAAGTGTGTGTGTCACCTGGAACATTGTTTGGGGGAGGGATCTTGTTTACAGACTACAGACACCAGCCCTGCCTGACTAGAGCAGAAGACGGATTTGCTGGAGGAATCACTAAGGAAGACTGGAGAACCAGCCTTGAAAAACAGGAAGGACGAGGGGGATGCTGGGCCCTCAGTGTCACTGCCACCAGTAATCCCTAACTGTTCTGGTAACTGCATCAGTACCACAAGAGCTGGGGTCCGATGGGCTGAGTCCAGGTCTCCTTTGTTGGTGTTTACCCACGTCCCCAACCTCAATAGTGGAAGTGGGATACTGCCTCCCTACAGGATTCAAGGGATAGGGAAAATCCCCCCGATAGAAAATGGGTTCGGTACACTTGGACATTTGGGGACATTCCTTCCAAGACCCAGAAAAAACTTTTCTCCTCTTCCGATTATGTTATCCAAACAGTTAGCTTATCCTGTTCTCCTTTGGAGACTCCAGTGGGTCAGCCAGGCCTGGGGAGGGCAGTTGAGTGGGTGATGCATAGGGGACCTGGAGAACTACCAGGTAGGGGCTGAGGACCTGGACAGTCTTCTCCTCTGTGTGCTAGAGACGCTGGGGGTGGGGAGTTAGGGACTGGAGTGGTATGAAACCGGACATGCACTCCCCGCTACTCGTGCATAGGTCCTATGTACACAGAATCAATGTTAAGTTCTCAAATATGTGTGTGCAAATCTGCTTTAGTATTTGCAAACACCAGGGACAAGAACATTGTTCATGCAAACGTTCAGTGTATTTTTGGAAGTTGGGCCCATTAAAAGGCATGTGTATGTGTATTTAAAGTCAACTGACCCCAAAGTGAGAAATCTCTGCTTCTGGGCTTGTTTTCTGATGTGTATTGTCACTAAGTGCAACTGGTTGGGAATTTTAAATGGTCGTATTCATAGCAAATGAATTAGTTCTAACAGTCGTGCTATTGAGTACAGAACAATGTTGACATTGTGTCTTTTTATAAAAAACACATGGAGCTCCTGCTGAGGCAGTTGCGGGTTCTAACGTTTTGCTTGGAACACTGGGCGGGGCCTCCGCTCCAAGGTCCTCAGCCTAGCAGGGCCGCGTGCTTCCAGAAGCGTCCTGGATGGAATCTGCTCTTGCTTCTGCCTTTCGCCCTGCACAGTCCTCATGGCATCCTCCCATTGTCATAGTCTCAGAAACACACTTGACGGCGTCCATTAGCCCAATGCAAATTGTGTATTTCAGACGAGGCACTCCCAGCCGTAGGCACGGGGAGCGGCGTCTTGCCTTTGTCTAGTTAAACTGCACTTTGGTTCTGTGTTGGGTTTTTCCATGGGGAAATAGGAGGCTTCTGTGCTTGTTCTTACCAGATCGAGGGAGCCAGCAACTCCACACCAACTACGCCCGTCCTTCCATCTTGCCTCTGTCTCCTTCCTGCCCCAGTTTATCTCCCGTCTACACTGTTCCTTCGGAGGGCGGGACCGAGCTCACCCTAGGAGTGGGGTACTGGCACCATGGACACTTGGCGGGCCCAGAAGCCGGTGAATCCCACGATCTACGACACTGCCAGTAGAGGGCACTGTTCTCATGATGATGAAAGGTGCCACCTACCCTTAACCGCCCGCAGCCTCCCCAGCTACACGCCCCCTGGGCGGGTCGTGAGGACTTTTCCTGGCCCAGCAGAGCAGTGTCCCTGCTGGGCCTGAAGGCCGGCTGTGGCTTTTTGCTTCTGGCGGAGAGCAGTTCTATCCGGGCAGCCCTGGGAAGGCTGGCTTGCTTGCTTCTGTTGTTGGTTAATGGGAAGTGGGGAGGAGGGAAGTGGGGCTCCAGATCTCGAGTATCGGTACCAAAAAGAGCCCTCCTTCGTTCCCCAGGGCGGAAAAGAGAGTTCCCTGGGGCTCCGTTGGGGTTTCTGCCCTCGCCTCCTGAAGCCGCCTGCGCTCCTGCCTGCTTGGCCGGCCCCGCCCCGCTCCGCTACCCGCGGCGGTGTCCCCTGGCTCTCCCGCTGCTGCCGGGACTGTTGCTGGGCAACAGGCAGCCCGCAGCCGCCTCCCCCGCTCGCCTCGTCCCGCCCCCGCTGCTGCTCCTAATATGGATGTAATTAGTGTGCTTTCTACCTTCAGACTGCAAATTAGAAACGGAGTAGGGAAGCAGTGTTCTGCGTGCCCCAAACCCACGCGCAATCTGCTTGGCACGGCCTGCGCCGCACACCACGTACCTCCGCCAGCGGAGGGCGAAAGCCTCGGGGATGCTCCCAGTGCTGTTCATTCACTTGTAAATCAGAAGCCTAAGAGGCAATTCAGGTCCACAATGGTTGAGGACCGCCGAGGTGAAAGAGAAGTCTAGGGGCGGGGGGGGGGCGAGGGTGGGGGCGGCAATTGCTATAAAGTAGTCCTCACAACCACCCTGCAGTTTTACTGTCACAGCCGGCCTGCAGGTCACATTGTCTACCTGCTGTCTTTGAAATTTAAATCAGCATCATCTTCCCACTAGGTGGACTTTTTTTTCCCCCTCTGGAAGAGAAGTCTGCACATACCCGCCTTTGTTTGTCTTCCTTCTCTCCACTTCCCTGCAATCACACCTGAGGCCACCTCTGCTTCAGGGTCCAAGTCCAGAGGTGTGGCAGTTCTGGAATGGTGAGGCCAGGTCAGAGGTTCAAGGCAAAAAAAGCTGTCTGGAGAGCAATCGAAACTATGCAAACATTTAAAAAGGTCAAATAATTTCTTCCAGGAAAAGGCCAAGAAGCAGGGAGAATCCGTGTGTTCTGGGTGGGCCTAGCTCTGTAACTGTGGTGAGGGGTGAATGCTGATTGTTTAGGTCCTGCAGGTGAGAGTAGGGATTCCAGAATGGGAATTAAGAAACTGTTATATCTATATATCTGTTACAGAATATGGAACAATCTTCCTTTTTTAGGAATACTTTTTTCCTATGTGTATGAGTACAATTACTAACATGGTAAAAGAATGGTCATCTTGTAAAGCAAAGCCACAGATCAGAGCTATGTGGTTTTGGAATGCAGCCAGATACACTTGTGGGACCAACCTGACACCTCTGGGAAATTTTCAGGTTGATGTTGCAGCTGGTATTGCAGTTCACAAAGTGCTCTACCTACTCCTCGCCTATGCTCCTCTCCCAGGTCACTAAATAAGCAAAGGGCTGAGATTGAGACCACTTCGCTGTTCTGCGACAGGACATTGTACTGGGAAGAGCACAGGATGCCATCCAGACTCAGATACTAGCTATGAGACCTGGACAAGTTACTTACAACTTCTCTAGGCTTCCGTTTCCTCACTTTAACATCAAGATTCTAACAATACATACCTTATAAGGTTGTGCTTAATACCTGCACAATGTTTACAACCGTGCCTGTGACTTAATAAACACAGGTCGTACATGCATTACCCACACCCTGGTCTCCATTAGGTGAGTGAGACATGCTCAAGACCAACCTCCTTTGAAAGAGATGTAAAACTTTATTGGGAGTTTCCTGGTGGTGTAGTGGCTAAGGCTTCGGGGCTGTCAGTGCTGCGGCCTGGGTTCATTTCCCAGCCAGGGAACTACCCACATTGAAAAGTAATAAGAATAAAATAAAATAAATTATTAGATATAAAAAATGTAAAACTTTATTTAAAAGTTTGCTCTGGATATGACTCACATTCATCTACACCAACAATGAACTTGTCCCCCATTAAAAAGACTGATTCTCTTCCATGTGCTGATTCTAACCAGCTAAACTGCCTTAAATTGTAAACAATTATTCTTGGTCAGTTGTTGGAAATACCCTTCCACAGGTGGACCTCCCGCTGGGCAATATATGGTTCTTAAAAACTTCCCATATGTACATCAGACCACAATTTCCTACTGACTTACCTTACAATTTCAGAAAGTCTTACTCTGCAAGTAAAAAGCAATGGTTTCTAACACCCAGAGTTTTAGGCTTATGGATCCTAAATGCTTGCCAAATGTTTTACCTCACTTGGAACGCTTACACACACCCTTTTGAAACACCAAGATTCTCTTCTGGCAGTTCAAGTAACCCTCCTCTGATTTAAGTGTGCTATAAACGTTAGTTATGGTTATTAATACCTTGCTGGGTTAGATTTTGATCTTTCCCAAAGTAGGTCATTCCTGTGTTTGTGAACATTGTTACCCTGTCTCAGTCAAGCCTCTCTTTCACCATGGAAAAGCTAACATTTTATTGTCTTCTAGACCTTCAACTATTCAGATTGCCTCCCACAATATTCCTGCAGAGGCAGAAGATTTCATTTGCATTTTAAAATAATTTATGCAGCTTAGCTAGAGTTTCAGGCAAGTAAGGTGGAAAAGGTCAGCTCAGGGCTTATTTATGTATATTTTTTGGCTACCATATCCAAACTCTTTCCATAATAGAATGCTTGGGAGTGGCAGAAAAATGAGGAGGGGGGAAATTAAGTAGATAAAAGGAGAAGAAAACAAAATTATAGTAATAAGAGTTGTAGAAGGTTTAAGAGAAGGACATCATCACATAAGCAGGAACAAAATGGGAGACTTTATTTCATTGCTTAAATCAAAACATTCCATTAAGGACTGTCTCAAATAATTTCAGAGGAATCACTGATACATACAGCCATAAATGCCTTTTTTTTTCATATTACATGGCTAGATACTTTCCAGATAGCCCCCCATATATGGGAGGGGAGCCCCACTACTTAGTGTTATTTGATGTAACTCATAACATGCAAACACAATTTGCAAAAGCAGAGCATTTCCATTATACAATATTAAAAACGTTGTTTGAGCAAATAGATGCCACATCGTTAAAACAGAAAAACAATCACTAAAATTACATTGTGTTGAACCCGGGTAATCTTGGCAATACCTACAAACCTTCTGAATTACAGATAAGAGCAAATGTCCAGAGATGTTAAGTCACCCATCTAAGGTCACTGAGCAAAGAGATTCTGCATTTGCTGTGTTGGAATAAGTTGTTTGCTTTTAGATGGCTCTTTAAAATGGATATCGGTACTTCCTGATTGTACAAAACTTGCATATAAAATAGTTGGTTCTTAATTATATTCATTACTATTTGACCAGTTATTTTTCTGGTGTAATTCTGACTTTTATTTTCTTTTTTTGAACTTCAGTCAAACTGAATATTCACCTTACTGCACTGAAAGGCTCAGCCAGATTTGAAAACTACAGATTTGGAAACATGGCACAATGGTGCAATTCACAAGTAAATCACATTTTTAAAAATTAAATTTTCATGCCAAATCAAAATAGCCACCCAGCAGTGCCAAAGACACATTTATATTTCACCATAAAGACAACCACAAATTAAAAGCATTTGCCCAAATGTCTCTTTTATTGTTAAATCACCTTTACTCCCAGGATGTACTTGTTTCCTAATACCTAGCATTCACAGTACAACTCAAATTCATTACATTCACAATGGTCATATTCTGTGTTCAAGAATCTTGATTGCCTAAAACGAGGTAGATTGACATTTAAGGGTTTTGTTGGTTGGAACTAGTTTCCTTTAGCTCTTGATCATCTATTTTTTTTTAAACAGAATTCCAAAATATTTAGCAAAAGATTGGAAATGAGAATTCTGCCTAAAAATGAAAAAATATAATTTCAAAAGGTTATAATGAAAGTTGTTTTACCTCATTTCAATTTAAAAACAGGATAAAAGCTTCACATTACAAAACCATTGGTATCTTAAAGCTGAAAACCATCCAACATTACACAGCATTTAAAGACGCCCTTGCAACTAGTTCTGGCTTGGGAGTGTATAGATGCAGAGGCATTGGGTTAACTCATTTAGGCACCAGACCAGCTGCTGCCCCTTAACCTTTGATCCTAAATTTCAAGTCTCCTCCAAAATTCAAGCCTAACTTCTGGAATTCTTCATAGGAGGCTCTCAGTGAGATTTTGAATCCCATCTCTGGAGACAGGTCAAGTTTCAGAGAGAAACCAGAGGTGTAGGCCCACCCGGGTAAAACAGGCTGTAATGGACAAAGCTGGAAACTGGATCGACCAGAAGGTGTTGGACTGCCATCTTGGGCAGGCTTAGACTGGGAGGGGCAGGCCTGGTAGCCTCAACCAAGCCCGTAGCCTCAGGGACTGTCAGGTTGTAGGGGGCAGACTGGGCATTAGACCAGCCAAAGGCCCGGAAGTGGGCTGACGATAGATTTCTGAAAAGCTAGGCAGGCCACTTCGAGTCTTTGTCTTTTTACGAGGAGCTAAGGGTGACGCACCCAAGAACCTGCTGATGGAGCCCGACTTCCTCAAGCCTCGTGCCAGGTCCTGGAGCATCAGGTCGTCGGCCAGCACGCCCAGAAACGCGCTGGTGGTGGAACTGAGGATAGTGGCGGCCACCTGCACTGGGCGCCGGGCCGCGAGACTGCCATTGCCACCACTGCTTGCATCCAGTTCTGTAGCGCTTTCCAGGCGGGGGTCGCCGAGTAGACGGCGCAGCGCATACGAGGCGCCTGCCGGCAGGTACTGGTAGGCGCGCCTCCCGCTGTGGTCACGCACGTGCACCTGTGCACCCAGGCCCACCAGTAGCACGGCGGCATCCTCACGGCCGTGCAGGGCCGCCAGGTGCAGCGGAGTGTAGCCACCGTGTGAGCGCGCGTTCACGTCGACTGGCGCGCCCCCGCGCCGCGCGACCTCTACCAGCTGCAGCGCCATCTCGCGGTCGCCACTCTTGGCGGCCCAATGCAGGGCCGTGAAGCCAGACATGAAGTCGCGCTTGGCCGCCAGGCCGCGGTCGCGCAGCAGCAGCCCGTGCAGCTGGTGCGTCCAGCAGCCACCGGCCGCTCGCACAAGCCACTCGTGCTCGGCCGGCTCCAGGGGCACGGCGGACGGCGGCGGCGCGGCAGGCACCTCCTCGGTGTCGGGGCTTAGCAGGCGCGGGCCGGCGCGGGACAGGCGCCTCAGGTGCGGGGAGCGGCCCGCGCCCAGGCTGAGGCCCAGGCCAGATTCCTCTACCGAGAGCCGCCGCAGCAGCATCGGTGAGCCCCGCGGACTCGGCTCCTCCGACAGCTGCCGGCGCAGGCCCTGCTCCTCGACCCGGATCCGGATCGCCGCGGGGGAGGGGACGCAGCGCACCGGCAGCATGCAGGGCTTCTGCGGAGGCGCGCGCCTAGCGGGTGCTGGCAGCCCTGTCGTTGTCCCCGGCTCGGATTCCGGGTCCGGCGGCCCGGAGTGGGGCCAGGCCTCTTCCGACGGTGCCCTGGACGGTGCGGCCGCGTCTGCACCAAGGCCCTGGGTGGGCTGGGCTAGCTCAGCGGCCGGAAGCCGGAGGTCCGAGCACCCCCCTAACTTCTGAGCCGGGCCTGACAACGGCTCCCCAGTTGGTTGAGTGGGCTCAGAGGCGGGACCCCCGGGGGTGTTCTGAGGCGCTGATGGAGGGGCCGTGTCCTCAGGTGCTTCCACCGACCGCTGCGCCGAGGCCAAGGATGGGGCCCCCGAGGCAGCGGTTTCCCCGTGCGAGGCTGAAGGGATCTGCGGTGGCGGGGATAGTGCCCCAGGGGTGCTGGGGACGCAGGAGGGTGGGGGCTCTGGTCCCTCCTGGGTCCGCGGCTTCTTTCTCAGTACCACGAACTTGACGCCGTCGAGCTCCTTCACCACGGCCACGTCGTTGATGAATTGCTTGAAGCGGTCCCTGCGGGCGGCGCGGCCGCGCGGGTCGCCGGCATCCAGCAGCGGCTTGAAGCGGCTCAGCAGCTCCGAGTTGCGCACCTTTCCGCCGTGCTCCTGCAGGAAGCCCAGCACCGCCGCCTGGCTCACCCCGGCGGCCGCGGCGGCTGCGGCTGCGGCCGCAGCGAGCGCCATGGTCGGGCCCTGCCCCGCGGGGGAGCCGGGCCGCCCTCTCCCACCGGCCCTCGGTTCCCAGCTGCTGGGGCAGGTAGACGTAGAGGCGCCCGCTGGAACGCGCCGGAGCGCAGGTTCCGGGAGTCACATCCGTCTCGGCCAGGCTCACCTGGTAGTTTCCACCGAGGTGTGCCGGGCGTGTCCCCGCTCGGTCACGCTCGCACCGCAGGGCCGGGATGTTTCCGGGAGGAAGGCGCTAGGGGCCGCGGCGCTCGCCCCTCGCCGCCGCCCCGCCCGGCCCCCTGTCTTGGGGGTAGGTTTCTGCCTTTATAATCTGTCCAATGGGCTCCGGGCTCCATCCCCCGCGTGCGGTGCTCGCCTTACAGGTGACAGCTGCCATTAGGGCCGTGGGGGAGCGGAAATTCACCACCACCACCCCCAACCCGGGAATTAAAGGCACAGTGCCATGCTTCAGCTCGGTTCTGGTTGCTAGGTGGGTGTGTTCCCTTGGGGATGCAGCGGCCGACCCGCGAGGCTGGGATTTTTATTCCTTTATTAAGAAATATTTAATCACCACAAAAATACTGGACGATTACTTAAAAGCAATAATTTTTTAAAAGACCATCAATACCTCTCCAATAGTCGAGTGCCTTTCATACTGGCTTCATGCAATTCGCAGCAATGACAATTAATTCACTGAATGTAGCAATGTATGTTGCCCGAGGTTTAAAAGAGACTTTTAAAAAGCAATATTCTCAGTATAAAATAATACATGTTCACATCAGATTTGGGGAATAAAACCATGGGAAAACATAAAGAAGAAACAATATCAGTTGAAATCGCCATTAATATTTTGAAATATTTTTCTTCTACCCACTCTCTGCACACGTGTATACATGTTTATGCTTTAAAAATAATGCAAAATTGGAATCATGCTATGTTTTTGAAACTTCATTTAATCCACAGGTATTAATGAAGGTTGTTGAGCACCTCCTAGTTTGTGCCAGCACCATTTTAGGCTGTAATACAGCAGTTAGTAAGACAGGTAAAGACCCCTGCCTGACCCAGGGGAGTTCACATGCTGTGGGTGGGGCAGAAATAATATGGTGAATCTGAAAATTGTATCATACGCTAGATAAATACTAGGGAAACAATAAAGCAGAGTAAAACAGGAGGGGCAGCTTGCAATTTTGAACCTTGTATTCAGGGTAGGATTCATTGTGAAGGTCATAATTAAACAGGGACTTGAAGTGATCAGGGAGTTATGTGGTTAGTGGGAGAAGAAGGAACTGCCAGGGCAAAGGTGGGATCAATTTCTTAATTTACAAACACAATACTACAAATCAGGGTCTGGCAGAAGTAATGCTGGACCACGTGTGTGAATGTCCTGCATGAGAAAGACATAGCAATTTGAACATGTCACCTAAAACATCATATAGTGTGTTTGAGTGTGATATTATGGTACAGGATCACGTGCTTATGATTTCGTAACAAAAGATTTGGTATAGATTCCCAGCTCATGAAAAGGGGTGTTATTTGTGCCGGACCCTGTACATAGCCAGAGGCACCGTACTCTAGTACTTCAGTTAGACAGAGAAAGACTCTGGAGTCAAAATTTCACACTTGAATCCTACCTCTACCTTGGGCTACTTGCTTGACTGCTCTGTGCCTCAGTTTCCTCACCTGTAATTGGGGGGGGGGAGGTGATATTAATAGTTCTTACCTCATCAGGCTGTTGTGAGGATTAAGTAAGAAAATAAGCATACAACACTTAAAACAATGCTTGGTTCATAGTAAACGTTCCATTTATCTTCAGTAGTATAGTTAGTACTATTATTACTAGTTTTGAGAGAAAAAGAACAGTAAAATGTGAAAGGTCCCCCCCTTGTCCCACTTTCATCCCCGAGGCCATTTCTGTCTTCAGCCCTGTTCCCAGAATGCATGTGACATAATCTTTTCCCACCTCACTTTGTATTATTTTGTGAGCATTTCCCCCAATGACAATAACTATTCTTTAAAAATAAATGATTTTTAAGGATAGCATCACATAACTGTAGTATCACACTTTGTTTCCTTATAGGTGATAGTCTATAATGTTTCTAGTTTTTAATTCTTACAAGTGGTGCCCCGCTTATATATAGAACTTTGTAAACATTTTTAAAAATTAATTCCTTAGGATAGAATTCTGCACTTAGAATTGCTGGGTCAAAGGGAATTCTTTTTTTTTTTTTTTTTTTTTTTTTTTTTTTTTTTTGCTTTTTGGTGTGTGGGTGGCTCCCTGGCCTGGAATCGAACCCAGGCTGCAGCGCTGACAGCGCCAGTGCCGAAGCCTTAAGCCACTACACCACCAGGGAACTGAAGTTTTCTTTTATGAATTGCCTTTTCTCCCTTTACCCATTTCTATTTTCTTGTTGATGTGTAGTTACTAACCCTTAGTTATATGAGTATACATTGTAAATATTTTCCCAGTTCATCATTTGTCTTCTGTTTTCTGGTGACACTTTCATTTCTGGCAACTAGTTTTTAATTGTGAATATTGTATCCTTTTAGCTTAAGAATGTACGTGCAAAATAAGAACGTACCCCTCCCATCTTGAGGAGAAGTTTTGGGATCAATTTAACCTGCAGTACTAAGCAATCTACATCAGAATGATGACCATGCCCCTGGAAGTCCTTGTGTTTTCAACATATAATGAAAACTGTAATTACAAGAACTTGGTTCCAATCCCTGCACACTGTTCCTGATGGGCTGACTTTGACAGTGCATTGGCTGCTGCTGAAGAGATCATCAAGGCATGGAATAGACAGACATCTTAATAAATGCAAACTACATTAATGTTTCTGTTAGATGACCTCGTATGGAATTGTTATTAGTGCAGCCACTTTTGGATATTGCAAGACAAACATTCCAGTACAAATGAAATCTAAAGAAATATTTCCATTGTTTTTTCCAGAGAAGTTAGCCCCTCTCCTAACAATATTCAGGAGATCTGATTTTTTTTTCAATTGAAATGTGTTAAAACACCTTTCACTACAAAAAAAAAAAAAGATGTAATCAGCTATCATTTCTGTCTAATTTTTACCTCTTCTTTAAACCCAGTTCAGTTCTCACCCCTGTAAGGTGTTCTGCACCTGTCTCAGCTGTGTCATCTTCATTTCCTTTGCATAATAACTTTTTTCAGCAAACATCTACTGATTATCTTTGGGTGCAAGGCAGCGAACCAGGTACTATGATAAGAAGGCACCTACCTTTGAAAAGCTTATCATTTAGTGAAGGAAAAACACAATTAATTATGTGGCATGTCCAAATGAAAAGAATGCTCCCTGCACTTCCCAGTGGGTCCATTCTAAGAGAGGTGATGGGGAAGTCTTCCATAGGGAACAGGACAGACTGTGAAGGCTGAACTCAGGGTAAATGGTATCTAATGTTTTGGGTTTAGGGTACATGTCAGAGATACAGAAGATCATGTTGGAAAGGTGATTTGGGCTCAGGGTGAACCTTAAATGCTAGTTAGGACTTTCTTCTGTTTGCAGGCGGATGCCATTGAGAGCTTTCTTTTTTCTTTTCAAAAAGTAGCTTTAATTGTTTTCTGATTATAAAATTAATAATGATGTTTTCCCAATGCTCAATCGTTTCCAAACTATAAAAGGATGGATCACATGTTAGAGAACCACTCTTAATATTTTTGGTTTATTCTGTGAGGAGCTTTTAGGTATACATCCTGAGATCTACTGGAATACACAGCCACGCATGCCGTTCTACACAGATAGAATGAGACCGCACATCTTCTGTACCTCCTGCTGTGGCCAGTGCTGGTGTGGTCAGTGGATGGAGGAGGGGGCCCTGGAGGAGCTGGTGGCAGGTCCCTGTGAGAGATGGCAAGGGTCATCAAGCTAGGGCCGTCGGGCAGAAAGACAGGGATGGATGCCAAAGACAGTTCAGAAACAACTCACATTGTATTGCCCGTTTTCATTTTTTTTAAATTCATTTTTATTGTTAGACTTATTGGGGTGACATCTGTTAGCAAGGATTACATAGTTCCGTTTTCATTTTTAAAGTCATGTTTCATTCATTGTGATTTTCATTTCCATAGCCACTTTCAGATTTTATTTTCTTAGCTTTTTCAGGACAAATTGCTGGGTCCCTTGGAAAAAATCTTTTCTATGATCTCATGGGCAGTGGAACTTCAGTCAACGTGGAATTTTGTTACTGACCCCTCTCTCCAAGGTGAGGAGGAGATTCCCCTGGTCAAGATCGTTGATTTATGTAGTTTGAACTCATTCCAACTGCAATCACTAAGTATAGACAAGGGATTACATACTGATTGAAAAAGAACTGCTGGTACAAGCAAAGTTCATTGACAGTGCTTAACAGGCTTCAGGCTCTGAGCTGTACAAAGAAACATGTCCAAGGTCACAGTTAGTAATTGGCTGAGCGAAAGCTCGGACCCCAGGCTGATGCCAAAGCTTGTGTTCATTTATCGTGTAAAATTAGATCACTCATTACTTAAAATTGATGTTCTGGTGTTTAATACATAGAGGGAAATTACGATAAAGGGAAAAACTCCTCAAATCAAAATATAGCTTAAACCTTTATACGTGTGCATCTGAACATACTCTGCTTTAATATTTTAGATGATGAGTTTATCATTTGAGCAAACGTTAGGGCGAGAATGCCAATAACATTCAGTTCCCCAGGCTGTTTTTAAAGTTTGGAGCCCTGCTGCCAGTGAAGCCATTAAATCAATTCTTCCAGTGACCAGCTGCTTGCCTGTAAACATTAGGAAAAAAAATATATAAAATGTGTATTTATAGCAAGGATAAAAATCTATCATGTGTCTTGAACATGGGAGGAAGCAACTGGAACGCTATTTGTTCCTAGCTCAGCATCTTAAATTTGGAGGTAGTCAGGGTAGAAGGCACTTTATATTTTTTAAAGCTACCTTATTAAACAAATATAAAATTAAAACCGTCCACAGTCTGTATTAAATTATGTTACGTTACATTGCATTGCCTAGTCCACCCCACACTACCCTGCGAACCCCACAGAGAGCCATTAGTGGATGCTTTCTGTTGCTGATGGTCTTGTCCTGGTCATGGCAGCTTGAATAGGCTTCTTCTCTCAGGCTTAGTGCCACACGACCCACCGGCCTCCTCTGCCCCTGTTGTCCTCACCAACGCACTGTCCTAAGTAAAGAGGAGTGTCTGGGATCCCAGCAAGGAGGACCTTAGGGACACGAGGGGGTTGGGCTGCCCAGAGTGGCTGTAAAGGACTTTGCCCACATACCTGGTTTTGCAGCCACGGCTTCCGGGGCGAAGGCTTTGGTCCTGCCCACCAGCCCGGGGAAACAAAGGGGCCTCTTCTCTCTCCTGCCGGCGACCTTTCAAGCCCAGTTTGTCTAACGTCAGAGGAACTTCATTTCTACATCTCAGTGACAAATGTCAGCCCCTTTGCCTCGTTTGTGGACTGAGTTTCGGTATCTGTGACTGCCTTTGCGGGCCGCTTCCCTGACCCCCCAGCCTTGCTGGTTGCTGGGCAGGGGACCGCAGGCCTGGGCCGCGAGGCCGGGCCGCGTCCGGGCTCCTGGGAGCGCATCAGGAGCAGGCTGGCCTTGGGCCGGTTTTATTCTGGTAAGTTCTGACTGAAACGAGTCTCCTACAAGGAGAGGGACACGCTGGGCCTTTGTCCTGCTCTCACACGTGGTGGGGTCTCCGTACGGGGAGCCGAGTTCGGGAGGCCCGCCAGGGGCTGTTTCGACCATTTCCTTCATCGCAAAGGGGAGCCCCGGTTTACGGCAAGGCGGACAATCAGCAACCCCAAGGCCAGATTCCGTTCCGTTATGGAATACCCGTTCAGAGGGGCTTGGAGATGACAGCACCCCATGTCCGGAAGTGGGGGATCCCCCGACAGCGTCGGCTTCAGAGGCGGATAGGCAGAAAAAGCCCCCCCCCGCCCACGTTCCCTAAGCGCCTGCGCACTTGCACGTCGAACGTTCCTTCCCTTCAGCAACACGGGGGCAGGTGGAAAGGCTCCTTGCACCCCGACTTCTCCAGCTTCCCACGCGCTGGTTCCCAGAGCACCCTGACAGGGCTCCAGGGAGGGTCATCTGACCTTGTACCGAAAGGCTGTAAAGTTGTGTGATTGAGACCCCCCCTTCTAGGGGGGGTGTTAGGGGAGGAGTCAAGCTGAGGTCTGTGTGGTTGGGGGAGCGGCAGGG
>PVJL010005761.1:0-103145 GCA_004026885.1 Lyroderma lyra
TTCTGTCTGGCTTATTTAAGAAACTTTTAATGTACAAATTTTCTTGGCACCCCCTGACTTTTAATGCTCTGATATACAGGTAGGTATCTCATGTAAGAACTATGTACTTAGGTGTTATGTCTAGCACGACCTCAATGGTGGGAAATCAAGAAGGGTGATGCAAAGTTAAGAAACACCATAGCCAGGAATATACTACCAGCGGGGCCAAGGGACCCCAGCCTCACGGGACTGGGCATGTCAAATCGGGCCAACACATAGCTTTTATTAGTGGGCAAACAAGGAAGTGAAACTGATTTTTTCCAGGGTCTGTGAGTTACATGCCTCAAAATTGCTTTTCCTGAAAGTCCCCACTGTGCTCCAGCATTTACTGTGCATTCACACACTAGCACTTAACCCCAGGGGATGGAGTCATTGTTATTACAAAAACATCCATTAAGGGGGAATGGCTGATATTGTGCCATGGACCTCAGCCTGAGCTGTACATGGGAAGCAAGGCAGTCATGGGGCAAGAAGTTAACCTTAGAGAAGGTGAGGTGCTGTGCCTCACCTCTGTAGAGCCCAAGCTCTCTCCTGATGGCCCCTATGTGACTGTGCCTGTCTTAGGTTGTTCCTTCCTTGAGGAATCTTACCTTTCATTGACTAACCAGCCGTCCTCCAGGGTCATACAGGGTGATGTGAGGTGTGCAAGTGAGGGAGGAGCAGCACCCT
Organism: Lyroderma lyra; assembly: GCA_004026885.1. Lineage (NCBI taxonomy): Eukaryota > Metazoa > Chordata > Mammalia > Chiroptera > Megadermatidae > Lyroderma > Lyroderma lyra. The sequence continues at coordinate 709 of PVJL010005761.1, forward strand.
TGAGAGAGGGTCAGTTCCGTCTCCTAGATATTCTATGCCTCTGTGGCCTCCATGATCAGCTCCTGCCTCAGGATGTCATGGGGAATGCATGGGAGGGGATAGACAGGTCGGCAGCTGTAAGGCAACACTCAGGAATTAGAACTGCTTCATTGAGCAAGATGGCAGAGCAGTTAAACACTGTGCTTGCATCCTCTAATGACCACATCAAAATTACAACTATACTACAGAACCACTATTGAGGATTGCCTGAAGTCTAGCTGAACAGAAGTCCTACAACTAAGGAAATACAGAAGAAGCCATGTGGAGACTGGTAGGAGGGGTGAAGAATAGCTGTTCTCACATCCGTAAGTAGCAGTTAAAAATTAGAAGGGATATCTCACCTGTAGCAGTTCCCCCACGCCCCAGCCCCCTGAGGGGTGAGGGCTCCCAGCCACACACCAGGCTCCCCAGCCCAGGGTTCCAGTGCTAGGGAGAGAGTCCCCATAAATTATGGCTTTAAAACCCAACACAGATTGTGGCTGACTGAGACGAAGGGCAACTGGAGTTCCAGGCATTCCTTTTAAGGGGTCCATATATGGATTTACTTCTGATGAATTCCCTCGCTCTGACTTCTAGCTCTGGGGCAGTAGCTTGAAAGGTGACAAAGACACATGGAAAGAAAATGAATTCTGTGGCTTCAGGGTGAGGGCTGGAGGGTCAGCTTTCTCCCATACAAAATTGCTGGCTAAAGCCATTATTCTTTTGTTGAGCCGTTTCCCTTTCCCAGCATGCAGACTTGGGTGGCCACAATATCTGAGTCTTCATCAACCTAGCTAACATGGTTCACCTTACCCTGGTGATTCCTGGAGATACTTCCCTACCCAACTTGTGGGCACAACCAAGTTGCTTCCAGTGGGTTTTCCATTCAAACAACCTGTCTTGGTTCATGCTGTGGATTTTCCTAAAATCTTTCAAAGATTCAAAAATCTCAAACAAGCAGCATCTGGCCTTGAGATGCCTCATACCTCTGGCTAAACAGCTCCAAGCCAGCACTATCAGCAGATGACCGAGGTTCACAACTCAGCCTCTCCCACGCACCTCCAAGCTCAATGTGTGTGGCAGCCATCTGCAGATTGTTTTGTGGCTCATTCTAGGTGGTCCTGGGCATGGTACAGGCTGTGGCTGAACTTGGCCTGTGGCAAGGTCCCCTCCATGAGGCCTTGGGCTTGCTGGCCTGAGACAGCTTTGAACTACCTGGAGCTCCACCTGACTACATCTGAGGACAACATATCTAAAGGGCAGACTGGGCAGGAACCAGAGCCCGGCTAAAGTGAATCCTCCTCCATTGGGTCAGCCCCTGCACAATAGCTCCTCTACTGTAGTCACAGCCAATGCTCACAACCAATTGGTCTGAGGGTCAACCCCTTTCATTGACATGCAAATAGTAACCAAGGCTCCACTACAACAGAAGGCACATACAATCCACACAAGGGACATACCTGCAGCACCCAGCTCAGGTGACCAGGGCCCCAAGCACACCTACTACATAAGTCCACTCTATTAAGACCAGGAGACATAGCAGCCTTACTTAATACAATGAAACAAATATAGGGACACAGCCAAAATGGAGAAACAAAGAAACATATCCCAAATAAAAGAAAATAACACAACTCCAGAAAAAGAACTAAAGAAAAGGAGACAACCAATCTATCAGACACAGATTTCAAAACACTGGTTATAAGGATGCTCAACAATCTCAGGGAAAACTTCAGCAAAGAGGTAGGAAACATACAAATGCAAATTAAAAACATTAAAAAAAGTCAGAAATGAAGAATATGATAACTGAAATGAAGAATACATTAGATGGAAACAATAGCACATTAAATGAAGCAGAAGATTGAATTAGCAATTCAGAAGATAATGTAGCAGAAAACACCCAATCAGAACAGGAAAAAGCAAAAAGATCCCCCAAAATGAGGATGTTTAAGGGGCATCTGGAACAACATCAAGCATACCAACATTCGCATCATTGGGATACCAGAAGACGAAGAAGAACAGAGAACAAGGAATTGAAAACCTACCTGGAGAAATGATGGAAAACTTCCTTTAAATAAGTAAACGAAATAGCCATACAATCCCAGGAAGGGCAGAGAGTCCCAAACAAGATGAACCCAAAGAGGCTCACACCAGACACATCATAATTAAAATGCCCAAAGTTAAAGTCAAAGACAGAATCTTAAAAGCAGCAAGAGAAAAGCAGTTAGTTACCTAAAAGGGAGCTCCCACAAGACTCTCAGCTGATTTCTCAACAGAAACTTTGCAGGCCAGAAGGGATAGGCACAAAATATTTAAAGTGATGAAAAGCAGGGACCTATAACCAAGATTACTCTACTGAGCAAAGCTCTCATTTAAAATTGAAGGACAGACAAAGACCTTCCCAGACAAGAAAAAGCTAAAGGAGTTCATCACCACAAGACCAGTATTACAAGAAATGTTAAAGGGACTTCTTTAAGAAGAAGAAAAATAAATAAATAAATAAGATGAACAATAAAATTGGCATAACTACATATCTATCACCAATTACCTTAAATGTAAGTGGATTAAATGTTCTCATCAAAAGACCTAGGGTTGCTGAATTGATAAGGAAATAAGACTCTTACATATTCTGCCTACAAGACACTCACTTCAGATGAAGACACACAGAGACTGAAAGCAAAGGAATGAAATGTTTCCATTTGATGAAAATGGAAACAAACAAAAAAGTTGGGGTAGCAATACTTATACCAGACTACATAGACTTTAAAACAAAATCTATCACAAAAGACAAAGAAGAATGCAGTAATTCTACTTCTGAGTATTTATCTGAAGATCGAAACACTATTTTGAAGGCACATGTGCATCCATATGTCCAATGCATCATTATTTATAATAGCCAAGATATGGAGGCAACCTGGGTGTCCACACATGGATGAACGGATAAAGAAGAGGTGGTACGTGCATACAATGAAACATTACTCAACCATAAAAAAGAATGAAATCTTGCCATCTGTAATAACATGGATGGACCTAGAGGGTATTATGCTGAGTGGGGTAAGTCAGACAGAGAAAGATAAATGTCATATGCTTCACTTATAATATGTGGAATCCAATGAACAAAACAAATGGATGAACAAAACAGAAACAAACTCATAGATACAGGGAATATTTTCAGGGTTGCCAGATGTGAGGAGGTTTGGGGAAATGGGTAAAAAAGGAGAAGGGATTAAGAAATACAAATTCGTAGTTGCAAAATGGTCGTGGGGATGTAAAGTACAACCTAAGGAATATAGTCCATAATATAATAAGCATATATGGTGTAAGGTGGGTACTAGATTTATTTGGGTGATCACTTCATAAGTCACATAAATATCTAATAACTATGCTATACATCTGAAACTAATATATTATTGTATGTCAACTGTAATTAAAAAATAAAAAAAGAAAAAAATGTTTTATCGGTTTTTAACACCATTACTCAATAGCACCATCTACTGTTAACACAGTGAACTTTAATAACAGTGGAAAGAATATTAGGCATTCAGATCTTCAAATGCAATAAATGTGAGAAATCCTCTAGTTCCAGCTTTCTAAGGTTACAGATAAAAAATATGAGGTCCAGAAAAGATAAGTAACTTGTCAAAAGTCACAGATTTCTTTCTAAAATGATTTATATTATTGCAAACTAAATTATCTTTCAAAGCAAGTAAACATATGCAACAGCAATTTATTATACTGATGTCTGTAGAGTTAAATATCAAGCTATCTCTGCTTCTGGGTTTAGTGTTGACTATCTTTGGGAAAATTAATGAACTGCTCTGTGCTTTAGTTTCTACATCTGAAAATTGGCAATGCATGTGCTTTTCAGGGTTTGTGAAGAAGCAGAAGTAGTAGACAATTTATGCAAAGCACTTTGCTTGCTATATGGTTATCAGTAATGGTGACATTATTTTATGCAAAGTGGTGAAACTGCTTTTGAATCCAGGCCTCTGACTTCAGTGTCTGTGTTAAGTTTGACCACACCAGCCATCAGAAGAGACTGGCCATACGAAACATACAAAATAAAATAATCCATGAATGTTTGATGACACAATACATCAAAATATAAGCCCATTGACATAGCATAAGTTTTATGGGAATTTTTGACTTGGGGGAGAGAAGAAAGCTGGGTCTCATCTTCAACACTTGGAAAAGAGGTCCTTAGTTGCTTGTATTATTATCATTTTGTCCAGAAAGCTATTTCTCTTTCAGTGATAGACCCTGTCCTCTTGGTCTTGAGAGTAGGCAGTGGCTAAGGCCTGGCCAATCATAGTAGCTCATTTTTCCTCGACACAGTGAATGGTTTAGAGTACATGTGATACAAAAAGATTCCGTGTCCAGAGGCATCAGAGAAATAAGAAAAGCGTGATATCTTAAATTCTATGCAAATATCTTCTGCAGGATACCTCATTCTTAATAAAGTGTGTTGGAGACCTTCGACTGTCATCCCATATACATCCTCCTTCTTGACTTAGCAAACCTATGTTTTCTAGTTGCCTTTGGAGAGAGATATGACTAATACATTCACTGGGGCCAGTGGAATATGAATGAAATTGTTGGATGCCATTTCCAGAATTTTTCTTAAATTATTAGTTACGTGTGTTTGCATTCTCTTTTCTCCATTCCTGCAGACTAGAACAAAAAATGTGGCAGTAACTCAGTTTTAATGTTTAGATGAGAATAACACCTTAGAAAACGAACACCTTAGATAGACTAGGATAGATTAGAAAAGAAAGAAATTTTTACAGCGAAATCACTCACTGGAAACACTGTGTGTGGATGTGGTGTTAGATTGTACAATACAGAAGACAAAAATCCATCTAGGCTTAGCCATAAAAAGGAATAAAGTACTGATTCATGCCACAACATGGAGGACACTTGAACACATTATGCTAAATGAAAGAAGTCTGACGCAAAGCTACATACTATATGATTCCATTTATATGAAATTTCCAGAATAGATCAATCTATAGGAACAGTAAATTAGTAATTGCCAGGGGCTGGAGGTGCTGTAGGGGTAGAGAGTGACTGCTAATGGGTACCAGGCTTCCCCAGGTGCTGTTGAAAGTGTTCTGGAATTAGACAGTAGTAATGGTTGCACAACTTTCTGAATACAGGGTCTGGCAGAGGTAATGCCCTTTTAAAAGTAGTTATGTTAATGTAGTTATGATATTGTTATGTTACAGAATTACATGCTTATGACCTGCGTATAGATTACCAGCTCATACAAAAGAGGCATTATTTCTGCTAGACCCTATATACTAAAAACCACTGCATTTTATACTTTAAAGGGGTGAATTTAATGGTATGTGAATTATTAGTATGTCTCTAAAAAGCCCCTTTAGGTTAAATAGTCCTCTTTTATTTATTTTTTATTTTATTATTATTATTTTTTTTGCTTTTTGGTATATGGGTAGCTCCCTGACTGGGAATCGAACCCAGGCCGCGGCGCTGACAGCGCCAACGCTGAAGCCTTAAGCCACTACACCATCAGGGAACTCTGAGTCCTTTTTTAAAGAGTCTAATAAAGTTAGTTTTACTTGCATTGTAAAAAATAAATTGCCTCTTTAATTTTTATTATGAGTTGAGTACTAGATAAAGTAGTATGCTTGCATCTAGGAGCCTTACTGCCAAAAAAATACATATGTTATAACTTCAATCATATATACGCGATTGTATGAGATTCTCACATTATTAAGTTCAGGAATTGAAGTCAGAGGAACTCAAAAGGGAATACATGTAACCCTGAGGGATACAAGAAAAATTTCCAAGGCACAGACAGTTTTAAAGAAATGAATGCCCAGGTCCTCAACTTGCAGGTATTAAACTGATCTCTGGCTAAAGCTGCCATGTCATTATGTCCTATTATCATTTCCCACCTCCCATTTCTCAATTTACAGAAGGCAGACTTCTCACCTGTTATAAATTCTTACTATGGCAAAAACCTCAGGGTGCCAAACAACCTGACAATTTCAGATAATGGTGTTGGGGAAACCTCTTTTACATCAAAGTACCATGATAGAGCGTTGCATTTTTCTTAGCCTTATATTTTTGGCATGTAATTCAGACGAAATTCAAACAATTGAGTGACACTATAGTAAATTTAATTTCACTTACTTCTACTTTCTTAGAGGAACAATCTATAAAAATGAAATTTAGAAATGGAAGCCAGTTCAGGACTCCATAGGCACGTAATTACTGGCTTCCTGCATCTTTTTTTATCACTACCAACACCCTAGCAGAGGATAAAAAGGAAGCGGCTGCGGATGAACCACTGGGATGTCTGCAGGCACATCCCTGCAAACATAAAAAATGTTTGCGACCAAAAAAAATGCAGTAGCGTATAAGTTTCCCCTTACATTCGTGTTAACTGCAGGGCACACAATTTCTGTTCCCTGGTTAAATCTACATTTGTGGCAGTTCGCTTATAAAAGCATGGCTGTGTTCAAAAGATACGAGGCCTGTTCAGGCCAGTTCCAGAGAAACCCCCAAGGATCGGGGCCAGAGCTGTGAGGTGTGGGGGCAGAGCACTTTCTCCAGTGAGCAGGTGTTCCTCCCCGCTCCACGGGGAGAGTAGGAGGGCAGGGATAGGCAAGCGGGCAGCAAAGAGCGCGCACAGCCACTTCATTTGCCCACTATCTTCAGGGAGAGCCTTTGGGGTTCCAGACAGGCCGGGCCGTCGCGGAAGGCGAGCGGGCGCCAGCACGGACCCAGAATGCCTGCCAATCCCGTACCTCTCGCACGGCGATCTACTTTGCCGTGTACCTGCGTGATAACCAGGTCTTAAATCGCGTGCCTGCCCACATGGCTCCGCCCACCACGCATAGCCCCGCCTCAACCCCGCCCAGCAGCGGGGCCCACCCATCTCACCACTTCCGGCGCTAGCCTCCCAACCAGCCTCCGTCGTTCTTTATTTCCCTGTCCTCGACTCTTTCCCCGCCTCTATCGCCTCTTTTAACATCATCACGTGAGGGGTGAGCGCGGAGGCTGCCGGGACTAGTACTGCCGGTGGGTCAGGGTTCGGCCTCAATATGGCGGTTCCGGTCGGGCAGTGACCACGGATTTGCCGTCCGGAGGATTAACTGGCGATTGTCGGCGTCTCCACCTATCAGGGTGGAATGTGAGGACGCCGGGGAGAGCGCTGAGGAGCAGCGGTGACGGGGAGGGGTCGGCGTTGTGTGTCCCAGGAGCCGAGGCGGCGGCGTTTGTCCCTTCTGTTGGTCTCAAGGCTTCAGTGTGGGGCCCCGCCCGGCCGGGCTAGGCCGGCGGGCGGCGGCAGTAGCTGCTGCAGCCGCAGGATTAGCCTCTGAGAGTGGGCCGAAGGGCGGGTGCCGCCGCTGCCTCCTCCACGGCGATGGCCCAGTGTGTACAATCAGTGCAAGAGCTAATCCCAGACTCTTTCGTCCCCTGTGTCGCCGCGCTGTGCAGCGACGAAGCCGAGCGGCTCACTCGTCTCAATCACCTTAGCTTCGCGGAGTTGCTTAAGCCCTTCTCTCGCCTCACTTCCGAGGGTATGTCATTTTCTCACTGAGCTCCCGCAGAGGCGGGCCGGGAGAGTAAATTGGGGGCGGGCAGGGAAGAGAAGGGCTATGTTTACATCACAGAGCCGGTGGAGGGCGTCTACGGTTGGGGCTCGGCGGCGTCTTCGGTGGCGGCTGGAGAAGGGGCCATGAGTGAGGATGTCAAGACAGCCTGGTCCTAATCTTCAGTTTCTCTGGGCACTTTACTCCCAAATAAGCCGAACTGTTAGATAATTACAGTAAAGAAAAACGTGAGCCCCAGAGAAGAGCGTTGAGACTATTCTCAGCGGCCGCAGAGAGGGCATTAGGAAGTTGCATGACAGGTAAGGGTAGGGAGATGCTGCCTCCTAGACCAATGAGGTTTAGTAAAGAAGACGCATCATCTTCCTCTGGTGTTAAAGTGGACGTCCAGAGTTGTTTTGAACATTACCTTCTTTTGGCAGTGAGGCTCATCTCTTTCCAAGCTTCGGTTTATTTTACTTTTATTCTTTTAAAACTTGAACTTTCTTAAGTATATGTAATATTTAACCTCTCAAGAAAATAAAATGTATTTAAAAATAAAACTTGCAACAGCCTTTGCCTAATGGACGAGAAAGTAAGGACAAACTGTTAAGTTAATCTAAATAGTTAGAGTTGATCTAGATTTATAGGGATGGAAAAGCCCGAATATATTTATTTTTTCAGATAAAAATTAAATGAACAGGAGAATGTTTTTTGTTGAGGAGCTACCTGTTTTCTTTAGCTTTAGATTTTTATTAAGAAAAAATAAGTATAATAAAACTCCAAGCATGATTGAACCAAGTCTTTAGTACTTTGCAAACAGAACATAGAAAAGTGTAGGTAAAGTTCCTTGTGTTAAGATCTGTATAAAATGCAGTATTCTATAAAAAAGCTGTGTCAGGTGAACAACTAGGATGTTTTATTTGGTTATGATGACTTCACAAAAAAGCCGTACTGTGACATAAATGTATGTATTTATGTTCTACAGGTGTGTATTCTGCGGGAGAATAGCTACATTAAAAGTTCACTTTAGTATTTAAAGGAGAGAGGGAACTGTCCAAAAAATCCTCCCCAAATTTGGAAAGTCTTGGATTTTCTAAAGCCTATACCGTAGCCACCTCTTCAGTGTTGTACTGTCAGCAACAACAGCAAAGTGCCCTACATCCTTAAATTAAAAACAAAACAAAACATGTGAGAGCCAGTTGAACTTTGATGTGTGTGTTCTTTTTTGCTTTGTTAAATTTTTTGCTTTGTTAATAAATAATGCTAATACTTGATACATGCTTTATGTAGCTTTTCTCTTAGTCCTTACTGAATCCTATGAGGTAGATACTGTTACCACCATTTTAAATTTGAGGACATTAAGGCAACCGAATATTAACTTGTCCACAGTCTTAAATGTGGGAAAGATTTAAAAACAGGCAGTGTGACTCAAGACGAGGTATTTTAACCAAGTCATCTCCAGGAACATTTAGAATTACTTATTCACACTAGAAAGCTCTCCAATAGAAATATAATGTGAGTCACATATGTAATTTGGAGTTATTTAGTAATGACATCAAAAAGTGAAAAGAAACAGGTGAAATTAGTTTTAATGATAACTTATTTAACCAGTATTTCCAAAATGTTACCATTTCAATGTGTAACCAATATGAAAACAATTTTTTTTTTAATGTGGGTAGTTCCCTGACCGGGAATCGAACCCAGGCTGCAGAGTTGACAGTGCCGAAGCCTTAGCCACTACACCACCACCAATATGAAAAATCTTAATGAGATATTTTACATTCTTTTTTTATTGCTAAGTATTTAAAATTTAGTCTGCATTTTCCATTTATATTACATCTTGATTTGGACTACACATATTTAAAGTGCTCAATGTAGCTAGTGCCTCCTGTATTGGACGGTGCAGTGAATAGAGGCTCAAATCAATATTCTGATTTCCTTCTGTAAACTGAAAGATTTAGGAAAGGAGTATAATAAGTTGGATTTTTATGGCTACGTAGACATGGTGGAAAGGAAAGAGGGCCAGCGTTCCTTTTTGAGAAGGGGAATGAAATTAGAATAGTTTGGGCGAAAGATATGAATTATGAGTGGTGGAGGAACAGTGAGGAAACTGTCCTTATCAGAATACGGAAGAGTAAGGAAAGATACCTAGATAAGGGAGGGTCTTGGATTCTAGGAAAGGAATTTTTGGCTTTCATTTTGAATGGTATCTGTGTGGCAGTTGAGGGTATGAAATTTTGGGAGAGATAAAGAGTCAGTACAAATTTTAAAGTTTAAGATGAGTAGGATGGACTGTGGGTAGTAGAATTAGAAATTTGGCTAAAAGGACCTAATTTTTCTGTTGTTTAGCTTTTTCGTGGTCAGTAAATTTATGGGGCTTCTTTACCATCCCCAAAAGGCTGCTTTTTTTATCTCTAGCATGGGGATTCCTCGAATTACGCTATGACTTAAAGAATTTGTATTTATTGTTTGAAAACAAATTTTGTGATCCTAATACTACTTGAGAAATTTCCACTGGCCATCTATTTCAGAGAATAGTGCTAGTGTTACTTAATCAAATCATACTGTTTTTCTTTTTATAGTGATAGTTCTTTGATAATTTTACACTGTTTTAACATACTATATAAACATTTATGAGATTTAAGAAAATTTCACTTAAACTAACTTTTGTGAGTACTTGTCTTTCATTTTTGAAAAGTATTATTTTAAGATTTACTGTGAAATATTTCTAAGCCTTAAAATTTAAGGGATTAAAAAGGTAAGAATGGAATGCAGTTTTTATGTAAATCTTGAATATTTTCTGCATGAATTATCAAAAATGGCAAATTAGCTTAGGAAATGACCTTTGAAGAATACTATGCCTCTAGTTTTAAGTTTCTTTTAAAAAGTTAGAAATATTTCATCAATCTTAAATTACCATGTTAGCATAACTAGGTAATTAACCTCCAGGTTTTTCAAGTACCAAACTCTAAATAAAATTCAGGTCAGCTTTTCAAAATGTAGCTATATATGTTGTTTGTGTCATTTTTGTACAAGTTTGATTTTATTCAGCAATCAAGGTTTTCTTTATACAGTAAAGTTTTTTGTGCTAGGTAAAAATATGAAAGATATTACTTAATTATTCAAAATATATTCCCTAGAACAGAGGTCCCCAACCCCCAGGTCGTAGACTGGTATCAGTTCCTGGCCTGTTAGGATGGGGCTGCACAGCAGGAGGTGAGCGGCCATCTAGAGAGCAAAGCCTCAGCTGTATTTTCAGCTGCTCCCATCGCTTGAATTACCACCTGAGCTCCATCTGCCTCCTGTCAGATGAGCAGCTGCATTAGATTCTCATAGGAGTGCAAACCTTATTGTGAACTGCACTGCAAGGGATCTAGGTTTCACGCAGAATTCCTTGTGATAATCTAATGCCTGTTGATCTGAGGTGGAGCTGAGGTGGTGATGCTAATACTAGGAAGCAGCTGCAAATCAGATTAACTTTAGCAGAGATGTTTGCACAGAGACATATTAATAATAAATTAATTGCTTACAGACTGATATCAATCCTATTAGTGACTGGCAAGTGACAATTAAGCCGCATCTGGTGGCAGACTTTATATGAGGGCTGTTCAGAAAAAAAATCCAGCCATAAATGCCTCTTTTTTGTATTACATGGCTGCATACTTTCTGGACAGCCCTCATTTATTACAATGTAGTAATAGTAAAAATAGAAATAAAGTCACAATAAAGGTAATGCAGTTGAATCATCCTGAAACCATTCCCCCTTCCACCCCCACCCCTTCCCATCCTTGGAAAAATTTTCTTCCACAGAACAGTTTGTGGACTGCTGCCCTAAAACACCAGATGTGTTATATGTTCCCAAAAAATGAATTTTCTGGTCAGATAAGTTTGCTTAATATAGCATGTGTTTGGGAGAATAACAGTGTCATTTAGCACATTAAAGTCTCTAGGAAGACCTGTTATAGAGAGCCTATTTAAAAACCCAGTAATTTCCCAAATTTATTTGAACATGGAATTAATTTTTCAGAAACAACTTCTAACTATCTTGAAGGAATAGTATTCTAGGGAACAGCACATACTGGGAACTATACTTCATAATATAGTATTCAAGAAATTATATGGCAACATGTAAAAGTAAGATAAAGTAGAACTGAATTTCACTTTGAAATTGAGATGTTATGTATCATATATAAAGTCACTTTTTGTGCTGCTATAATCTTAATTAATCCTTATAATTATTTAGTTCTGAAGCTTTTGATTTCTGTGTGTGTGTGTGTGTGTGTGTGTGTGTGATTTAAGAGCATTTTCTTATAATTCTTAACTCTTACTTTGTACTTTATTAGGTTGGTTTTGTGATAACTCCAGTGTATTACTTATTTATTGTGTAACAAATGACCCCAACATTGCACCTTAAAACAAAAGCATTTATTATGTCTCAGTTTCTCAGGAATCTGGGAGTGGCTAAGCTGGATGCTTCTGGCTCAGGGTCTCTTGAGGTTGCAGTGGAGCTGTCAGCAAAGTCATCTGGGGCTGGAGGTTCCTCTTCCAAGTTCACTCATCTGGTTGTTGGCAAGTCTCACTTCCTCACTGGATGTTGGCCTGAGACCTGGGTTCTGTGCTATGTGGGCCTCTTCATAAGCTCCCTGAGTATCTCCCTGGCATGGCAGTTAGCTTCTCACAGAAGCAGTGATCAGGTAGAGAACCCTGTCTCAGAAGTGATACACCATTGCTTTTGTTGTGTTCTGTTGGTCACCCTTAACCAACCCTGGGGTGTGGAAAGGGACTACACAAGAATGTGTGTAACAGGAAATGTCAGGATCATTGGGGGCCATTTCAGAGGCTATCTTCCACACCGATTAACTCATTTCTGGATTTATTAGTAGGATTACCTGATAATTGATAGGCCCTAAATGGGTTTATCATGTATCAGGTAATCCTAATATAGGGCAAAACTAGAATATCCCTTTTGTGTTAACACTTAGGTATACTAAAAGAGAATTAGCCAATTTAAAATTTTGAGAGAGGTTTAATACCTTTATGGCTACTATTATTATTCACTAATTATGGACTAACTTTAAGGTAAAGTTCTTGTATGGGGAGTTCCCTGATGGTGTAGTGGCTTAAGGCTTCAGTGTTGGTGCTGTCAGTGCTGCGGCCTGGGTTCGATTCCCAGCCAAGGAGCTACCCACATACCAAAAAGAAAAAAAAAAAATTCTTGTATGTTTTTAAAAATATAAAAAATGCACCATAGTTTTTTCATGGTTTTTGGTTTCTCTGTTTCATAATTAGACTAGCAGGGAAGTTTAATTAAGGAGAGAGTCCTGTATGTGTTTATTTAAATTAGAAAACAATTACAGAAGAATACAGAGAATACAAGAAACATCCAGCTTCCCACTACCCAGAACCAACAAATATTAATCTTTTCATATTTGCTTTGTATCTTTTCCTTTCCTTTAAAAAGAAATCAAACATAGATGCAGGTGGAAGTACCTTTTTATCTTTTCTTCATAGGTAACCATTGTAATGGAATTTATGTGTATTTTATTTGTGATTTCTGTGCTTATATTTGTATTTACAATACAAGTTCAAATATTTACTCCATATATAGTATTTAAAAAGTATTTTTGTTTTGTGTTTTTTTTAATTGAAAATTTGGAAATCAGACTGAACACAGGAAATTTAGGAAGACAGTTCATACAGATTTAACTTTATTTAAAATACAGGCAGGTCTGAACCTCATAAAACATTTTTCACTGGGAATAAAAGTGTCATTTTTTTCTTTATGGTACCCAAAGCCAGTTTTCCAGAGTGACCTCTTAATTTGTATATGATAATCTGTGATGCAGTGTATTGACATAGTGTACATTGTGCCAACTGCCTCCATCACCTCTTGAGCACTTAACTATTTGGTTAGGCATGGTATGGTGGTGTTCAGTGCTTTATACTATCTCGTCTAACACTAGCTTACCTAAATCTTTAAAATAATCTTGTGAAGTAGGTATTAATCATGTACATGAGGAAATTGAAGAATGGAAAAGTTAAAAAGTTATTTCAGATAACCCACTTAATAAGTGGTGGGTTGGCATTTAAAATAAAGTGTGATTAATCAATATAATGGGCTGCTGCTAATACTACTACAGAAAGTAATCATCTTGTCTGATTATATGAAAAAATATGCTCACATTTCCTACTGTGGACACTATCTTCTTGGTATGAATCTCCTAAGAACGTATTTACTGGCCTGAGCTCTGAACCACTGGTTATAAATTCCATGGACTAAGGCAATGCCTATAGCAGGGTCGAGACAGGAGGTATTGGAGTAGGAGAAGGGATTTGGGCATTGATATTTTTTTAATAGACTATATTTTTAGAGAAGTTTTAGTTTCACAGCCAAATTAAGCACAAGGTATAGAGTTTCCACATACTACCTTCTGGTCTAACATGAGTGCAGTCTCCTTTACTATCCGCTGCCCCACTAGAGCGGGCATTAATTTTTGTAATAGTAGAATAGTGACTGAGAATGTAAGCAGCTTACTAGAGGAAACACTGATTGTAGCATTTAATTCCCCCTTTTTTCCCTTTACTGTTTTCGGTGTTAATACTACAGACTTCACACTGCCCTGGACCAGTTTTAGGGTGAAGTGAAAAGTAGAGCTCTGGTACTGATGGTGGTTGGCCCCTGGCAACTCCAAACAAGCAGGAAAGGACCTACAGTAGCATTGGGGAAATGGTTAGACTGTGTCTGGCTAGCTCTTTTGGTTATAAAGGAATGTTATAAGCCAATTGTATTTGTGGAAGACTGTTTCATTTGAAATTTCTGGTTTCTGATTTGAGCATCTTTTTTGTTTGTAAACCATTAACCCAATTTTTTTTTTATTATTGTTATAGTTGGATTGTATACATTGTGTAGAATTAATTTCAAGTTTTTTTCCTTTTTTTTTTTAAAGTTCATATGAGAGATCCTAATAATCAGCTTCACATAATTAAAAATTTGAAGATAGCAGTAAGCAACATTATCACCCAACCACCTCAGCCTGGAGCCATTCGGAAGCTTTTGAATGATGTTGTTTCTGGCTGTCAGCCTGCAGAAGGATTAGTAGCTAATGTGATTACAGCAGGAGATTATGATCTGAACATCAGTGGTATGTAATAAGGTTTATTATTATTTTTTTAAATGAACTTTTCTTTTTTAGAAAAAGTAATTCTGTGACTTGGAAGTCATTGAACACTTTAAATGATTACTGAGAGATAGAGCCTGGGGATACGATGTTGAAATTAAACAGTCCTTACTTTTAAGGAAGTTATAATCAATTGAGTAGGCAGCCTTTCAAACTATGAATTACATGATTTCATTTTATTTTTTCACAATGAAAATGTTTTTGTAGTTATCATTGTAAAGGTAATACATGCTCCATGAGGGCAGGAACTTTGGCTCTTTATTTTATTTATTCCCAGTACCTAAAGTAATGCCTAGAATATATGTATAATAAATATTTTTTGAATGAAAGAACAGATAAAAAAACATAAGTAATACTATTGTGACATAAGTAATACTATAATTAAATAAAAATAATTAAGTTTATTTTTTATCTTGCTTAATGTTAAGTGGAGGGAATGTTTATAATATATGAATAAATATTTAATCTTTTTTGAGTTCTTCTAATCTGAATGGCAAGTTTTTTCATAGTAAGATTGGTAGGTGAAATGATATATTAATATGTAAAATGAGTTAGGAGTATTTGGTATGACTGTAAATATGCAAAATACTAGAGACAAGATCAATTTTTATAAGAAAAAAATGAAAAGGACATCATCTGATCAGCATATTTCAGCAGTATAATAAAATCTTTTTAGGTTAGTACAGTTTATAATTTAATACTTTAACATCTTCCTAAAGGTTTTCCTAAACATACAAAGAGAACTTAAGTGGTGTGTTTTAGGTTATGAAGTTAGTTTGTTGCACTTACATAGTTAGAAATACTTGTAGAATTATTTTGTTTAAATGTTCATAACTTTTCTTTTTTCTGTTACTAATTTCAATTCAAACAAGATAAGTTAATGTGATAATTTTAAATATATAATGTTATGGTTATCTATACAAATCTAAAGAATCTGAATTTCAGGATACATATTTTGAACAGTTTTTGACATAACATGTTTTCAGGGTGAGGCAAAATTTGGATTTTCTGGGAGAAAGTGATGGACTTTAAACTGTTATTTCCCTATTATCAATGGGAAATTCATGTTGAAGTGTGAGGCGCAGTGAATCAAATGCCAGAGTGTCCCAAGTTTTTATACTGCTATAGCTATTGGTTAATTGGATAATTTGAATAAGTCACTTCATCAGACTTGGTTTCATTCTCTGATGCCAGAGAATTTGGCTAGACTCTTTCTTAAGGCCTCTCCTAGACCTTTAATCCTGTAATTCTATTTTATAAGGTCTTTAACATTTTGATAGTCATGCAACAAATATTTATTAATTTCTTACTACTTGCTTTGCATTGAGATAAAGAGATGAATAAGACATTTTGTATTATAAGGGTTTCTGTGCCAGGAACTGGGGGCAGAGATCAACATATATTTTCTGTTATTCCACACAGACTAATTTATCAGATAATCTGTTTATCAAGATTTTCTTCCTTAAATCTTTTTACTCCATGGGGAAGATTTGGTTCTTGGGGGGCAAAAAATTAGCTATTACAATGGTTTGTGGCTCACCAAAGGACCATGGTACATAAATAGATACATAATGTATCTGTGGTATTATTTTAAAGTATTTTGGCAGGGAGAGGGGAGATCCACTTAGGGAAGAAAAGGCTCATGGTGGAGATAATGAAATAAAAGTTGTGAAACATTCTACTTCATTTTGGACTGGTTCTCTCCAAGACATGTTCTACAGCTGTCATTCTGGGAATATCCTTTCCTTCTCTTCTCTGTAGTCTCTCATTCATATATTTTTTGGTACATTTCCTTTATTTGGTGAAGGAAATCTCTAATATCTTTCTGAGAAAGGTTGCTTAGAAGGTAAAATTTTTGAGAAATGACTATCTGATAACATTCTTTTATACTTGATTGGTAGTTTGATATATTCTTAGAAATAATTTCTCAGAATTATTTCACTTTTTTGTAGCTTCTAATACTGTTGTAAAGAAACTGTATGCCATTATGGTAAATATCCCATTATTTCCTCCTACCTTTCGAAGCTTTTAGAAGCTTTTTATCCTTTCAGTATGAAATTTTGTGTTGGACCTGATTTTAATTCCTTTTTCACTCGTCGTATTGCATAGCCTTTTGATAATCCGATCATGCATACTTTTTAGTATTGAGAAATTTTCTTGTGTTTTTCTTTGTTAATTTCTTCCCTGTTTTTTTCTGTTTTGTTTGTTTGTTTTGTTTTCTTCTGGAACTACTGTTAGTTGGATGTGGAACTTCCCTAGTTGCTCCTCTTATGTTCTCATCTGTCTTCTAATATTGTCCATCTACATCTCTTATGTCTTTTTGTATTACCCTTGATTTTATTTTTGACCCTTCTATTAAAATTTCAATGTTCACTATCCTTTTTATTTTAAACTTCCCTTGCTCTCTTGATTTTTGTTTTTCTAACATACAGTTTTTGTTTCATGTTGTGGTATCTTAACTATGGATATAAATAAATTGTTTTTAACTCTTTAATTTTTCTTTTATCTTGTGATTTTTCTCTCATTTGTATTCAGTTTGTTTTGGTCTCTTTTTCATATTGGAAACTTAACCTCAAATGTCCGTTGAGCCATTGGCATTATTTTCTATTTCAAATTGAGATATTAAAACCCTGACTGGGCAAAACAAACTTGTCAGCTACTGGACTTCTTTATTGGGTGGTGAGGCTGTGAATAGGCTTGAAGGTTGCTCAGTTTTTATTACATACAGTTCTTTTATATGGGGCTATTTAGTTTCTCCAGAGGATGTTTCTCAAATCTGATGCCTGGCTTCTGTATGTTGGTGGTGGGCTTATTATTAATTTTTAAACGATCTATTAAAGTGGTTTGGTAGATAGTTTATAGGAACAGTGTGGTCATGATTTGGTTGTGAGAAATTAATTTATCTAGTTATATTATATTTTCAGGTCCTTACCACACATCACTGCATAAGGAAAGATTGAATGCTATTTGTCTTTAAAAGCAGGTGGAGGCACTACTAGAGCCAAGTTCCTCAGGCAGATTTTAAAAAGAATCCCAAGTGGTTCAGATAAATTACATAACCAGAAGAAAGTAGTTTCTTGAGCTTCTTTAAGGCATCTACCTTCAGCTTTTTTGTTATGCTGGTCTTGAAGACTAGGAATATGATATGCTAAAGCAATGAATTCGTTTTAAAAATACTTCTTTAGGGGGTTCCCTGGTGGTGTAGTGGCTAGGCTTCGGTGCTCTCAACGCTGTGGCCTGGGTTCCATTCCCAGCCAGGGAGCTACCCACCCCCCCACCCCCCCAAAAAAAATTTTCTTTATAACAGTAATCCTCTTTGGAAATTTAAGTGTTGTTTCATCCATTTTAAGTAAGATACTAATTCATTATATGTCTAGAAATACATTTCTAATTTTTGCCATTAATATGAGTCAGTGTACTTGTTACCCATTCTGTTTAAGAAGTACGTGTTAGGTATTTAGTTATAAACCTAGCTTAACAATGCCATGTTTTCTTCACCAGCTTGGTCAATTAAATTAAAGCTAGTGTTCCTTGGTACAGTAATTGGAAAGACACATTGATGGAATTGAAAGAATCCTCATTATATACAGGTGTTTCCCATGGTAGTCTCAGTTTTCCACATTGTTCTCACTCTACTCCTTGCCTATTACCACTTTTTTACTCAGCTATTACTTTTTTGTATTTGTCCTAATAAACATGTCTGATTTTTCTAAAACAGAGGCAGTCTCGTCTGATGATGCTTGTTCAACTTACGTTATCTTTCCTATCATCTGTTATATATTGTGTTTACTCTTGAATTACAACATTGTCTGATAAATCCAGGCATTGTTATTGAGTAGTATAATTTGGGTTACCTCTTGTTTTAATCAGGAGAAAAAACATTTTTCCCCCCTTTAAGTGTGTAGTATACTTTTTCTGATTGCTTTTATATTAATTGCTTATTACTCTGTAAAATGCCATGGTACTTTCGAGAGTAGTCGTGTGTAAATGGTATTTTCGAGGATTTTTCCTAAATTTTTACTTAAGAGCGAAAAGAATAAAGAACTCTTTTAAAAAGTGACAATTATTTAGAATGTGGCTAGTGCAAAATATAGGTACTTAGGCTTCTTATTTTTCCAGTATCTTGAAATATTTTGCTGTTTTCATCATCTTATGAATTATTTATCAATTATCAATTACTGTGAGTATAAGAAAGAAGAATGATAAAATTGTCTAGAAAGATGATACAGTTATGAAATAAGGCATCACTATTATATTGTCTTTAAATATCAAGTTTATGTTGCCCAAATTATATTACATCTTCTCTTAAGAAGGCATAAAAGAAGTCTAGAGACCCCATCTTTGTAGTCATCATCTTTGTTTTCATGTTTTTTTATTGAACACAATTGAGAATTGGGAACTTTTCATTTCTAGTTCATATTAGCAAAGAAAAAATTGACAATGGAAGACAAAAATTTTTATAATTATTAGACAACTCAACATGAATGCAGTGAAACTGCAGCATTCTAGATTAGTACTGTCCAGTAGAAATATGTATGCCATATATATAATATTCAGTCTTCTGTGGCTACAATTCAGAATGTGAAAAAACAGGTGAAATTAATTTTAATGATATTTCATTTAACCCAGTATATATAGAATATCATTTCATTATGTAATCAATAGAACATTTTATTTTTTTGTACTTTGAAATCTTAATGTGTATTTTACATGTGCAGCACATCTCAATTCTGACAAGCCACATTTCAAGTGCCCACTAGCCACCTGTGGCTAGTGACTACTTACTGTATTGGACAGCCTACCTCTAGACTCTTAGTGATAGTAGTGAATTAATCATGAAATGGATCATATACAAAAATCCCAGTTTATGCATCTTCAGATGACAATATCTAATACGAATTTTCTCAAACTCAAAAATTGATGACTGAGCAATGTATTTCTGATTTAACAGGAAGGCTTCCCATAATAATTTGAGATAAGAACCTAGACCCTCCTGTTTTTTTGAAGGACGTATCAGTGTATTCTTTCATCTTTTATGTTTATTTAACAAAATTTACTTGACATAGTTTGTAAGTGACATGTTGAGGGCAGGCACGTGTATGAAGATGATTAGAAGGAATTAGACGATATAAAATAAATAAAAAATTCATTGGATTGATTGTTCTATTTACTGTTAAGTCTAGACAATGAAAATGTTTTGCAGTGATGGAGTTAAATAAGGTAGATGACCTTTTTCTCATCAACAAAATTATGAGCCATCAAATTTTTCCGAAATGTTGCACCTTGACTATGCAAGTGTAAGAAGAACCAGAAGTAGAACTTATTAGAGATGTATTTGAATCTGGAATAAGTATTTGCGTAATAGATTTTTTTTAGGTTCATGAGTGACAGTTAATGAACAGTTGGTTGCAGTCAAGGAATGTTGCATAATTGAGGCATACACCTTTAAAACCAGGAACATACGGAGTACAGTTTGAGTTTGCCATGTTTATATTCTTAGTAAACTTTCTAAGAGGTTATTTTACTGTGCCCTTATTCTTTATTCTGTAAGTAAGTTGTAAAGGGAATTAAAAATACAGTAAAATATCAAGGGTTAGTTACATCTAGTTCAGGCATGTCCAGCCTCTGGCTCAGGATGGCTTTGAATGCACCCCAACACAAATTCTTAAAACATTATGAGATTTTTTTGCGACCTTTTTTTTTAAAAAAAGCTCATCAGTCATCATTAGTGTTAGCGTATTTTATGTGTGGCCCAAGACAATTCTTCCAGTGTTGCCCAGGGAAACCAAAAGGTTGGACACTACTGATCTAGATCGTAAATGACAGTGACTATTTTTCCTGACACACTGAGGGTTAAAAGGAATATAATTTGAAAAGAGGACAATTTATTTTTAAAAATCTTCAGCTGTGGTGTCTGAGATATTTAAAAATTGAGCCTAAGTAATCATGACTCTCATTTCTTTAGAATACTTTGATTTTTGCTGATTTTTCTGAAAACACATAATGGAATTTGTTAGATTTATCCTTCTGTTATTTCCTTGACAGTATAAGCAAATGCATGTCTAGTTCTTCTTTATATTTTCTTCCTTTCTTATGTAAAAATGCATACTTTTCTGCTCTTGCTTTTTTTCACTTAATAGTATATCCCAGGGAGCACTTTATAATAATATAATATAGAGGTTTACCCCTTTCTCTTACAGCTGCAAGGTACATCCATTGAATGGATATCCCCTCCTGATGGTCTTGTGGGTTTTCTACTGTTTTATTACAGATAGTGTTGCAATGAATAGCTATTTTGGAAGATCTGATTTGTTTATTTAGAACTCTCCAGCCCACCATGAGACAAACCCTTTTTCATATGTGTACAATTTATCTGTTATTTGTTAATTTTAAGCAGAATTGAAGCAACAAAATAAATAGAAAAATAATCAAAATAGAGAAAGTAATTTCTCTGTATCTGTGGCGATCACTTTCTATTTAAGCAAAATTTTCATTATCTATTCTTTATTTTCTTGTCACTGGTACTAAATGAAAATATATATTAGTTTTCTCACAGGGACTAATTTTGACTGATTTGGGGTGGGAAGATATATTTATTGGTTGGGAAGAAAATTGGTTTCTTCTGATCAGTAACAGACTAGTCTTTGTCATTTATTGTCTAATTTTTGCCACTTTCATATAGATTGTAATATTTGTGGGAATGTTTTTCCTCTTCTATAGTAATGAACATGAAATTGTTGCAGTAATAGCCCCTCTAAACAATACATGGATTATTCTCATAAGACTTTGTGTCTGTGGTACCAGGTTAAATATGCTATTTGGTGAAGATGAATAGCTTTTCTTCAACCTTCTCAGTCATTTAATATAGTATTATAAGGTAAACAGAAAATATATTTGCTGTGTGTCTAGTGATTAAGAGGAAAATAAAAAATACATAAGATTTGGTAATCAGCTTAAGTAGCTGGGAATAGAGTATTCTTTTAGTAAAACTGATTTAAATAATCTACTTAAACCTAATGAAATGACTAAATTTAAGTTCAAATTAAAAAGTTAGAATTTTTATATTATAAAATGCTTAGCACAGAACAAGAGATTTGACATTTTAAGAATCACTATATATATACATACACACACACGTATATACACACACACACAAACATACACAAAAAGTGAAAATACACATCTTTGTTGATTACAAGGTAAGTATGCTTTGAAATTCCATCAAAAGAGGTTTTGTTAACTGTCATACTCAAATAATCAAATTGTAAAGTAGGCCTTGTCAGCCTCATCACTGTTGTTGACATCGATCCAAGTAATTCTTTGTTTTTGGAGGCTGGCTGGTTCTGTTCATGGTAGGTTGCTGGCCTGCATCATTCCTAACCTTTTTCCCTAGATGCCAGTAGCAACCCCTCTCCAGACACTGCTAAATGTTTCCAGGGGTCAAAATCACTTTCATTTGAGAACCAGTGTTCTGAAATGATACCATTTATGATAAAGAGTTATTGATGACAACATGACTAGTGGCAGGGGCACAAAACTTTAGTTCTAAAATCTTTTTACTCATGTAGGTAATGCATTAATACGTATGTACGTTGTGGGATTATTGTTAGGTTTGGGAATAAATTCAGTTTTATTTTTGCAAATATACTCCCACATATGCATATATTTGTATATGTGGCTTAAATTAAAACTATACACACACACACACACACCAGAGATATATCTTAAAGCACAGATAAAATATTTATTATGTATCATTAAGCACACGTGAGAAATGCTTGTTTATTGCTAGAAATTACTATCTTTTATGCTTTTTAGGAGTATGGACTTGAAATATTGTCTGTTGTAAACTGATTCTGTGGAGGAATTTTAACTGTTTTATATATGGTTGATTTTAGCTACTACTCCATGGTTTGAGTCTTACAGAGAGACCTTCCTTCAGTCGATGCCAGCATCAGATCATGAATTTCTGAACCACTATTTAGCATGTATCCTTTGACCTTTGTGTTCTGTTAAAATTAAATGTTTTAGAAGTTATTAATCTCAGAAATAGTTAAATGAAGGCAAAATTGTTGAGAGGATATAGAGAATGGGGCAGTTTTTTTTTTTTATTAATGATGCTGCAAGTTTTTATTATCGTTTCGTTAAATGCCATTCTAGATACAGATCAATTTTTTATTACAAAATAAGAATACTGAGGGCTTGCTTATTGTTTTTCTTCATCCCTCAACTCCAGTATTTCATGCTTAATACGTTTTTAAGTCATTTTAGAAAAACAAAATGTAGATTGCCAGCATTAACTGCTTTTGATGATTGTCTTAAAATTAATTGCTTTTGCAAAAGCACACATTTAAAACCTTTTCCATTTTTTTAGTAGCATCTTTTATAGCTGTGACAGTTACGGCTTTTAGTTTTTCAAATGTTGCAGAGAAAAGAGGTAGAATAGAGTACGAAACTCCAGTGAATGTAATGGAGAGGGGCAAGATGCAGCATATTTGTTCATTATGTTGATACTTGTACAGTTTTGGTATTGTTCATTTTTATTTTCATGGATTTCCTTATTGATATGCAAATGACCTAACAACTCACCAAAAACTGTTTAAGATTTACAATTACTTAGAAGTATTGAAGAAATTATTTTGTGCTTGTTGTGAAAACCTTTGAAATCAGACATTTTTAGCTTAGAAAATATCTTCCTAAAGTTTAATAGGATAATATTTATCATTGAGTGATAATTGATAATTACCTTAATAATATGGTTGACAAGGTATGTTGGTGGCATCATCTAGTGAAGCTGAACCTGTGGAACAGTTTTCAAAGTTGTCGCAAGAGCAGCATCGAATTCAGCACAATAATGACTATTCCTACCCCAAGTGGTTTATACCGAATACACTTAAATATTATGTACTTTTACATGATGTAAGTGCAGGAGATGAACAGAGGTAAGCTTTATTATCTTTCATTAACAATTTTTTTCTGTTAAACGATTTAATTTTAATTCGGACATGTCTTAATTATACTTTAGATACACTTTTCATCTAAGAAAGTAAAATTTTATCAATAAAGCATTTAACTGTATCTTTTATTCCAGAATTATATTCAACAGCTAAGTCATTTTATGTTAGATATCATTTGCTTACTTAAGGTTTTCTTTCAATAATTTAATATATCTCTATTAGTACAATCTTTGTACAAAAGTGCTTGCCATTTTACACCTATTGGTCTAAGGTTTTATTTCTTACTTTATATAAAATTATTTATCATTTTTTTCTCTTCTCTCCTTCCTAGTTTTCTTCTGTTCACTTCCTGGCTGTTGTTTATAAGCACTTCATTTTTCACTCTTCACTGTATTGACACTTTATATTTTTAGCCTTGATGTTCTTCACATCCAGATATTTCTTTGTTATTTTTACTTTAATATTTGTTATTAGTGATTTGCTATAGTCCTTTTATTTTGGGGATAAGTGAATAACTTTAAAAATAAGTTCTTAAAAAATAAGATAACATTTAAAGCAATTTTACTTACAGCTTTGGAGTTTATTTTGATGTAGATCAAATTAATCTTTTGTTTTAAAGTATTATTTAGGGCATGCAGTTAAATAATTATTTATTGCCCTTGTTCTGAGCACATAAAACCAAAAAATTATTCTGAGGATTACTAATCTTTAGGATTTTTAAAAATCATAAACAATCTGTTGCCTGTAGTACAAAGCATACTGTATAGATAGAAGTAAGTTGAGCTGGATATTAAAATTAGTTTCTATCAACTGAATATGGTTTATATTTTCCATATTGAATGGTTGTAACTAGTATATTTAAGAGGTAATGAAGTATTAGATCAGTGGTTGTTAGGTTTAACAGTATCATTGATGAAGTGACAGAAGTTTAGTTTATTGTACTTAATACACATATTTATATCTGTGTTTATCAACATTATAACTATTTTACTTAATCCAACCTTAATTTTATAGTGTGTAATATGATTTGTTTGTTAGGCTTATTATTCGTATGGTATTAGCATCTGCATGTGAATATAAGATTTTCCATGGTTTTGTTTGCACCAGATGGCTGATTGACTAAAAAAATACTTACTAGGTTAGCTCTAAGTATCAAAGTTGCATTTTTCATCAGAATGTACTGTTTGCTTCTTAGGCTGTCTTAATCATTTGAATTATATAATCTCCTACCAACTAGCAAGTTTGTTAACTTGAAGTATGAAAATCAAAACGCTTTTTATTACATCTGAGATATAACTCATGATATAGCTATCCATGAATATCTATAAAAAAGGATAGATTTTATGTAATATAAATACTGTGGCCGCTCTTGAGTTTTCTTTTTTCTCCTTTTCTTCCTCTGTACTGTGTCCTTTTGGAGACAGCCAAGGGAAAGGTAAACTGTGGCAGTGAAAGATGTTTTGTAAGTTTTGGGGTTTTATATTTTTCTACTTTAGTACATTAAAGTACTAAAACTAATGTCTGTTTTCTAAGACAGGTTTTTCCCAAAGTCATAGTTAATGAAATTAATACTCATAGTTGAAAGATTTATATTCTCCAAGTTTGCAGCTGCTTTATGGAAATTCATAGTCCACATTAGCAAATATGGCTCAAAGGTGATTTGGTGCAAATAAGCTATTTGACTTTGTTTACTGTAATTCCCCAAACTAGTTCGACCACCAGAACTGTGTTACTATCATAGGAGTAGCTTGCACACTTTTTTTGAGGAAACACTTTGGTAACTCTGCTCTTCGGTGATATCCTAGGTAGCTAAATTTCAGTTAGAATCATGATCTTTTTTTCATTTTTAAATTATTCTATATCTAATTTTTTGTTCTGCCTTTCAGGGGCATTATTTTTGTATTTTTTGTATTATTTCATATTTCATTGCCTAAGGTGTGCTATCCATTTACTACAAACTTTTTCATTTTTTATTTTAGAGCTGAATCCATTTATGAAGAAATGAAACAGAAATATGGAACTCAGGGTTGCTATTTACTTAAAATTAATTCTCGCACATCTAATCGAGCATCAGATGAACAGATACCAGATCCTTGGAGTCAGTATCTCCAGAAAAATAGTATTCAAAACCAGGTATATGTAAAAAACAACAACGAAGCAAACCAAAAAGTTGTATTTATTTTATGACATAATGGTATCACTGTAGAATTTTTTATGTCTTGGTTTAACTAGTAGAATTACTAACATCTGTCTTGGAATCTGGCTAGTTTACATCCATCACATGTGAGCTCTTAAATCAGTGGTTCAAAAGCTGTTTTTAACTAATAATAATCCCTTATGTGTACTACTTTCTGGTATATAATATCAGTGTTAATCTTTTTCTTAAAAGATGAAAAATGAATTATACGTTAATAATTGATTGTCTAGGCATGTAGAGAATAGGATTTTTGGCTTGTACATTTAATTCATTATGAATGCTTACAGTCAATTCTTTATTATCCACATGCTCTGGGGTTGCCTTCCTTCATTTTCAACATGCTGTTCTTATGGCCACCTTTTGGAGCTCATACTTTTTAGGTGGGTGGGCTTTTTTTCCCTAACTTTCCTCTGATTTCCTTTTCTTCTGAATTTTCAGGAAGTGTTGTTTCTTCCTAATCTATTCCTTTCTTGACCTAGAATTCTAGACTAATGTTAACTGTTACATGTTGGGTGAAGTAGTGGGTATATGGTTTCACACTGTCAAACTTTTAAGATAGAATTGTATACCACTTGATAGTCAAATGACAAGTTCCTATGATTAGTTCAGATAATCAAGAGTTGACTGTTTTTTGTTTAGAAGCAGGATTTCTTACATAAATGGGTATATTTATATTTTGTACAACTATAATGTACTCTGATATTTTTTAAAAATATCAATTATAATGTTTATGTAACAATTTTCTGATATAAATATTATTTAATCACCTGTTTATTTGCCTTATTTTTCTTATATATGGAATTTTTAATCCAGATATAGTGCTATACTGATACTTTACTCACTTTAATATTGAGATGATTGGTGACCTTTAAAATAATGCTGGGAAAGTAAGTAAAAAGAACCAGTTTGATGTGAAGGGGCTCTGTTTTTCAAATGGTCTTTCAGGACCACACTCAGAATAGGAACAGTATTGAAATACTCAGTTTAGAATCCAGCCACGTAAGGTTGGGAAGAGCAATATAAGTCATGTTGTTCAGTTTGAGAATTTTTAACAGAAGACTAGAGGTTTCAGTTATTCTATAGATTAGCAGCCCAGGATTGGAGGATAATTTATACATTATAAAATTCAGCCCTGTTTTAATGCTTCAGTTTCCTTTAAACCTATGAACGCCCTCATCTAGTGACAGTAATATCTTCTCATGTGATCCTTTCCTTGTTTGAACAACTTGAGGATCAACCAAAAATTTATTACCTTTGCTTATACTCATTAGTCCTATGAGGACCATATCGATTTTCTATTATGACAAATTTCAAAATTTAATAAGGTGGCTCTAATGTCCCCTTTTATATTTTTCCAGGCTAAATAACCCAGTTTTTTTTCAAATCTTCCTTAAATGGTGATTTTGGCCTGTTTCTTGTCCTTATCACTTTCCTCTTACTAAGTTCTAATTTATGTATTTCCTTCAAAGTGTGGCACTCAAATAATAATACCTCATAGTTACTGTCCTCATGGAGTAGTCTGGGTATTTTTAGTTTTTCTTTGTTGACTGGGAAATGAGTGCCTTTGCATAAATAAACTTCATTGGATATTTTTCCAAAACAGTTTGATGTGTTCAAAATGTAAACCAATGTATTAACACTGAGTTCTTGACCAAAAGATTCCATACCATCCCTCTTTTTTTACCCTGTGTTGACTCTGTTAGTCCATCTCTCTTGCCATTTATTCCTTATTTAGACACGTAAGATATTCATATAGGCATATACCTATCACATATGAATGGATAAACTGAGACAGAGATCATTTGAATTCAGAATAGTTAGGGTAGTATATTGAATGTGAAAGGGAATTAAAGAACATAGTAGGTGTGGATGGGAGTGCTAGAAAAAGATACATGGTAAGAATTTGGAGAATTGGAAGAAGTCTTCCTGTAGCTAATAAATGAGGCTTACAGTTACAACAGCCATAGTTGTTGATGAGGTTAGTAGTATCTTAAACATGGCCAATTATAATTGCTAATGCTTTTTATTTTGTTTTAATAGGAATCATATGAAGATGGCCCTTGTACTATAACTTCAAATAAGAATTCTGATAGTAACTTGCTTTCATTGGATGGATTAGATAACGAAGTCAAAGGTCTTGATACACTTTCTCTAAGTTTCTCTTTTGATTGAAAATATACACAGTTGTCCAAGCATGCTAATCTTTATACATAAAAGATGGGGGAATTTTCATAATTAAAAAGAGAATGGGGGGACAGTAACTGGTCATGTAGTGGCTTAAGGCTTTGGCACTGGCGCTGTCAACACTGTGGCCTGGCTTCGATTCCCAGCCAGGGAACTACCCACATACAAAGAAAAAAAGATAATGGGCAGGTTAGCTTTTCTTCTGAAGATTTTGTTGAGTCATTTGAAATTTTTTTTTTTTTTTTATGTTTAAAGTTGTTTTAAAAGTTAATATATCAGATTTCTTTTAGAAAAGTTTATAGAAAGCAAGGGAAGATACAATGTACAGCATGAATTATTTCCAAAATTCACATGACTAAGAGTTTAGTTTTGTATTTCAAATTATGGTTTGGATAGGGATAGCTTTAAAATTTTTTGTTGTAATTTTTCTTATTGCTTAGTTGTGTTTGAAATTAATTTTTATATTATTTTAAAACTTGTTTTTCCTCATTTATTTACATGAATTTAAGAATTTATGTCATGTGTAACAAGTATTAACCCAAGCCCTGTAATTTTAAAGGGGAATAGATTAATGTTACTGTATTTTAGACATAAGATATATAGCAAAATAAACGATTTCAACATTCTTCTTTTTTTTAATTTAACAGTATGGTAGTAATATCACAATTTTCTGTTGCATTCTGAGAGTAAAAGAAAGATTTGTTTTTCAGTAGATGGCTTACCAAATAACTTTAGAGCTCACCCACTTCAGTTGGACTCATCCAGTGACCCCTCTAACAGCATTGATGGCCCAGATCATGTAAAATCTGCTTCATCATTACATGAAACAAAGAAAGCAAATACTGGAATTATTCATGGTGCATGTTTAACCCTTACTGATCATGATAGAATTCGACAGTTTATACAGGAGTTCACGTTTCGAGGCCTTTTGCCCCATATAGAAAAAACAATTCGGCAATTAAATGATCAGGTAAGATTTTTTTCTTTTCTTTTTATTGTTAAATTTATTGGGGTGATATTGGTTAGTAAAAATTACATAGGTTCCAGGTGTAAAATTCTATAATACAACAAAGATTTTAGTTTTTGCATTAGTATTTTTAAAATTTCAGTAAGTAATAAACTTGAGAATATAGTAGTATAAGTTATTTAAAGTATTTGAAGTTCTTTTTTTTTAAAGAGACCAATATTAGAGTTTACTAACATTACTGTCAGTAACGAAATTCTGTTAAATCTTAACAGGCTTATTCATTATCACTAATCATTTTGCCAGCATATTGGACAGTTTTCTTTATATTAGTGTTGTTAAAATGAACATTTGCTCACTATTAAAGCTTTTTACTTAATTAGAATTTTTCTTTTGTATGTAAAGAAAAATACTACATTCTCATATTTCTCAACATATTTATCTTTTCTCTTAGCTAATATCAAGGAAAGGTTTGAGTCGATCTCTATTTTCTGCAACTAAAAAATGGTTTAGTGGCAGTAAAGTTCCAGAAAAAGGCATAAATGAGCTGAAAAATACATCTGGATTGCTGTGAGTGAAATATCATTTTTGTGTTTCCTGTGTTTAACTCTGCCTAGTGTTTGACTTTGTAATGTTCTACAAAAAAGTGACAGCTTCTTCATTTTCTTAGTTTCATGTTGATCAAAACAGGTAGATAAAAACAGTGACTGTAGGTAAATTATTTTAATTAAAAAAACTCAAGTAATTGGATATATAAAAACAAAAATAATTAGGAAAGTCAATTTGGATCTTTTTCTCTATTTCTAAAAAGATGGAGTTAGATTAGATATTAATAACTTCTATTAAAATATTATAGTTTTATGATTCTAAGACTTAGCTTATGTTTAGAAAATTTTTTTTAATATAGAATCTTGTTTTAAGGGAAAATAAAATTAACCCATTTTGGATTTTAATTTTTTTCCTGGTTGTATAATATATAAAGATGGAATTAACCTGGAATTGACCATTTACTTCATAATTTGACCATGGAGAAAGTGGTTGCCTGTTATTGAGAAGTTTTCAGTAATGGACTATAAATTATATAAATAAAGATATAGCTGTCTGTTTCCAGATATCTTTGGGACATGACAGTCTCTCCTTGGTGGTAGAATTGGATCAGTTTGTAAAATAGGATCAGTTTTCCTCATGTTCTAGACAGTTGAGCAGCTGTTTGACAGTTTATAATATTTAATGGTTTGGGTAATCATAAATTACTTTCTTAACTTATTTTGTATTTATAGGTATCCACCAGAAGCACCAGAGCTTCAAATCAGGAAAATGGCTGACTTATGCTTTTTGGTGCAGCATTATGATCTGGCTTACAGTTGCTATCATACTGCAAAGAAGGATTTTCTTAATGATCAAGCAATGCTTTATGCAGCTGGTGCCTTGGTTGGTATTCTGTAGTACTATAATTTTCTTATTTCTGCTACCATAAAAAGTGTAGAAATTTCTCTTTATCAAATAGCAAACAAAATACATAGGTATAAAGTTGTCCTAAAAGAGTATACAATACTTCAGAGTTCTTGAATTATTCTAACTTGATGAATTTTCCTTAAAATGGTACATTTAAACATGGTAACAAGAGGGGTTAGTTTTGATTAGTACCTTCTAATATTCGTTGTGTTTCAAAATTAAATTTTAATTTTAGTTATTTAAAGTATAAAGTTCTTTTTTTCAAGAAGGTGCTGGTAGACATCTTGAAAAGTCTTTCTGAATTGCTTGAAATGCTGTTTTCTTATGTAGGACTGTGTATTGATTAAGAACATATACTTTGGTGTAAGACAGACTGTTATGCAAATTATTAAACATCTCAGTCTTAGTTTTCTTGTCTGAAAATGTGAATTCTGATGGCACAAGATTAGATAAGGCCTTGTATATAATAAACTGTCAGTAATCATTGGCTGTGTTAATTTTTGTAATTGATATGCAAAACTAGGTGTTTCAGAGAATTTTTTAATATTTGTTGCTTTATTGCCAACCTTTTAGTATTTTGGAAAGTTGTAAGTAACGTGCAGTCTGTGCTTATTTAGAAAAGACTAAAACTATCACTGTTACTTTCTACTTAATTTTAAAAATATTTAAGCTTATAGGGGGTTCCCTGGTGGTGTAGTGGCTAGGCTTCCGCACTCTCACTGCTGCGGCCTGGGCTTGATCCCCACTCAGGGAACCACTGCCCCCCGCTAAAAGGAAAAAAAAATATATATATATATATATGCTTATAAATAAAGTGTGAAGAACAAAAATGTGTAAGACTTCCTTTTTTTTTTTTTTTTTTTTTTTTTTATTGGTAGTAACAAGCTTTATTGAGTGACTTGCCAGGCTGTCTCTCAATGGGAGAACAGCCTGTATAAGAATTCTAAATACTTCATTGGGTAATTATGTAGACACGTGTTTAATTGCCTCATTTTGCATTTTTTAATTGTATTTATGTGTAAAACTAAACTAAGTAGCTTAAAAATGTAAAGCTAAAATAACAAAATTATATTACTCTTCCTTTTTATGTATATAATATTTTCAGTGAAAAAGTCAGCTAACTTCAGAACCCTTATTCAGTAACTAAAAATATGCTATGTTCATTTTAAGTGTCTGAAAAATTATGTTCTTGGTTTGGTCTTTTATTATAGTCATCTAATATAAGCTAGTTAAATTTTTATTAAAACTTGGTCTATATGAGAGCATAAATATGGATATAGGATATTTTACTAAGAAAGCCAAAACTTATATTTTAATCTTCATTTCTAAATATTTTATCACCATAGTATATTATTTGAGTTGTTAACTAAAATCATAGGCATTCACAAAAGAATAGGTTTTGAAAATGAATTAAAAAGATATAGAAAATTTACAGTAATATAAGTCTAAAAAATGGTTTTTGTGCCTTCTGTATGATGTAGAATGTAAACTAGAGTGTGAAAATACTTGAAAATATAAATAGTGCAATCTGTTGTGGGCTCGGTGTTTTGATGCCAACAGTTAGAAAAAGATGCACTTTATTTTGTCTCTATGATTCTGTCATTGGTCTGTTCTCTGCTTACTGAGGAAGAGAGAAGAATAGGAAGGAGATGGTAGCAGAAATCTTAAGTAGGCTTACTTCGAAGTTAGATATGCTGTAACTCAAAGTGTTTACTAGGTCTTCTTGAAAATCTCATTTAAATACTGAATGGCAGACTGAAATTTGACTAGGGAATTTAAAAACTAAAAGCATATAAATTTATTTTTCAAGTTTATATTAGGCAATGAAATTTATACATGCAAATTTCATTCCAGTTTTTAGGTTTCCTGAATGCTAAACAGTAAGAATGATTTTCCTTTTTGAAATAGTGTAAATAATGTCTTTTTCTCTAGGAAATGGCAGCAGTGTCAGCTTTTCTTCAGCCAGGAGCACCTAGGCCATACCCTGCACATTACATGGATACAGCAATCCAGACATACAGGGATATCTGCAGGTAGGTGACTAGAATATTTATGTTCTATCCATTTAGAGGTAAATTTGGCATATATATTGTTACTGGAAATAAATGGTTCTTTGTTTTTCGTGCTTTAAACTTACATAAGCTCTCAAATCAAGTTAATATAGTCAGAGACACGATGAGGTTATCTTTTAAAATGTGTGTTTTATTCTATTCTCCTTTCTCTTTCTATTTTGTTTGAATTTGTGGTGGAATTTGTTATATGTAATGTTGAGGTTACATGTTATATTCAGGGTCATATGTATTGTGGGAACATCTGACCTCAACCACTGTTAAGCAAGTATTAGCTATTTTGGAACATTCCATGTTAAATAGGCAAAACACAAACATTTAAATAATAGTCCAGGGAAGAAAATGATACGTTTTTTTGTTCACATAGTGAGTTCTATTGGAACATTGTAGGAGTTAGAACTCATTACCTGTAACGAGACTATGAATAGTCCAGAAGTAGTTGAAGTTTCACGGGATATTTAAGGACTAGACTGTGAAAGAAAGATGGAGTTTGATAGCCATGAAGACATTTTAGAAATTGTGTTTGGAAGGAATAATGTTTTGGATGCACCATTACTAGAGAAAGGAAAATAGAGCTCTGGCTAGGTTGGGGGGTTGCGTATATGAAAAGTATTGGGTAATAAATTTGGAAAGGTGGTTTGAGAGAAATCATTGTGGATAACTTTAACACTTATTTTTTATTGTTGTTTTTAAGCTGTAGTTTAGAATTATGTAGCGGTAAATGGGGAGTTACTGAACATTCGAGTAGAGCCTGGACATAATAAAAGTTATTTTTCAGAGCAATTAATCTGATTTTTCTATGTAGCATGGATGGGTTGAAAGACAGGTTGTAATTTTGTCTTTTATAATGTTGAAGTGTAAGTAGTACTAGTCATGGTGGTATGTTTACAACACAACATTATAATAATAATTAAATGTATTGAGGACTCAGCATTTGCCAGTATGACAAAGTAATTTACATGTTTATATAATCTTAAGCTGATGAAATGGTGGGTACTATTATTATCCCTATTTTACAGATGAGGAGACTGAACCTTAGAGTTTAACTTGCCCAAGGGCACGCAACTAATAAATGGTGGCGCCAGTATCGAATCCTACCTATTATACCTTATGTAATCTATTTGAGAATATATTTGGAGATTCTGGCAGGAGATGCTGCCTCCTGTGAGAGAGGAACCATTGATGGAGTCTGAAAAGGAGAGATTCAAAAGGTAGAGGAACTAGGAGAGTGAGGTATCAAGGAAGCCCCGAGTAGTAAAAGAGTTGCAAGAAGTTTAAACATTCTTTCTTGAAAAGATTTTTCTTGTCTTCATGAAGCACAGAGCTTTTGGAAAGATGCACATGGAATGATGCAAAAGAAAAGGGATAACACCTAGTGACCCAGATAGCCAAAAAAAGCCTTGACAATCCAGTTTAGTCCTCTTGTCCACAACAGGCTGTATGCTTTTTCTAAATACACACTCATTGTCATGCATTTACATTATAGTCTTCTTTCTAAGTTACCATAATTGGTAAGACTTACCAATTATAATAGATATTTGGGGATAATTAGGAACACTACATTAATTATTGTACATATCAATTTTAAGAAGCCCCTTATCTCAGAAATGGTAAAATATAACTAAATTTTTCTTAAAATACAGGAAATACAATAATACTTTTACAATCCCATTTTCTCAGATGCCAGCCTCCACTTTTTAATTATGAGATGTTGTTTATTCTTAAAAGATTTTCTTAAATGTTTTTGTTTATGAAGCCATCCCTTCCCACCTTTCTTTTCCCCAAATCATAATAAAAATCAATCATAAGCTGTTTGCCTGTTTGTATATCCATTTCTACTTTTAGATAAGGATTTTGTCATACAAATAATTGAGTCCTTAACATTTCCACTGCCTGACACACATGATTTTATAAAATGTTACTTGAATTAACAAATTAATAAAGTCCTATACTTGGTAGGCTTGTGACTTAATAACTGACTACATAGGGAAATAGGTGAGGACAAACAAAAATAAGTAAAACAATAGTGTTAAGATTTAAGGGATTTTATAAATTTTACTTAAGAAAACTCTTTTAAGAACTGAGCATATGTGAGTAAGAGTTAATCTTTTTAATAAGTAGTAATCCTCTAAGAAAAATCATGATTTGTAGAGTTTATGGCAGATCTATAGTACTTTTTGTAATTTTTGAAAGTAGCAAATTATAATTTAAAAATATCACTATTCAGAGTTACCTTCAAGTTAGTATTTTTTAAATTGTAATTTTAAGGTTAAGTGGTATTTTGATAGAAGGATTAGAAAGTAAAAAGGGAAAAATGTTGCTGATGTTTCCCGACAGGTTCCGTCCTGTAATTTCACAGTGAGAAATTGTTTTCTTTTATTATTTTCAAGAATTAATAATCCAGTTCTAGATTATTGATGGTAGAAGTCTACAAAGAAAAATCAACTGATTGTGTTCTCACAAAGAAGATTTTACTTAGGAATCAATCAGACCACATTGGCCCCCCTGCTGCCTCTAATTCAAACTTCTTAATGGTACTAATAAAGAGAAAATGCCTAAATATTCCTAAAAATAGCCAGTAAAATAAAATACACATAAACCAGAGTTTGCAATAAAGGAGAAAGCAATACAAGTGAAATATTTAATACACCTCTTTGTTTAAAGCAAGTTTTATTTATTAAATAGCTGCTGGTTCAGAGATACCAATTAGGTTCTAGGTTTTGAATACAGGAAATAGAACTGTGCATTGTATTCTTACTTCAAAATTATATGATAATATAACATTTTGATGAGTTACGGGAATTCTTAGAAGTTTTTATTTTTTAACCTTTTTGATAAGTGGAAAACAAGGACATGGATTTCTTTTTACTTGAAAACTAGAATTGGAAACTTTTATTAATAGATGGTTATTATGATGTATTAAGATATTGTAGTGCCAATTATATTTTCATGTCCTTTTTTATTTTTTAGGAATATGGTATTGGCAGAAAGATGTGTATTACTTAGTGCTGAAATCTTAAAAAGCCAAGGCAAATATTCAGAGGCTGCAGCTCTTCTAATACGATTGACCAGTGAGGTACTGAAATTGTGTAGTATTTAATTAGTTTGTTTCATAAGTCTTAAAAAGTGTTTCTTTTTTCTTGAGAGGATGTGCAAACCAAAATTAGAGGGGGGTCTCTCTTTGGGAATTTATAACATCTTTAGTTATTTGATAAATTTTAAATGTATTATTTTATAAACTGATTTTATTTTGTTTACAGATTTTAAGTCTTCATTATTATTAACCACACTTATGTTTGTACATCTTCTATGAATTAGGTTCTGACCTATTTAAAGTAACATGCATGTGCATCATTCCTAATATAAAATTGATACTTAAAAAGAGTAATCACTTGGCATTTTAAAATTTTATTTCACTAGTATGAACTTAAAAGAAATCATCTTAATCATTTAAAAATCTATATTATGAATATTTTGAAAAGGAGAGAAAGCAATCCATTTACTATTGCTATTAAAAGTTTGTAAAAAGTTAGGAAGTTTCATTGACTACAGGCTTATAAAGAATGGTAGTAATTACTTTGTAAGTATGGTTAAAGACTTTTTTTACTGTATACCTGGAAATAACCAAATATTGAATGTCAACTGTAATGAACAATTTTTTAAAAAGGGGGAAAAGGTGAAGGGGAATAAGAGGTTCAAATTTCTAGGTATAAAACAAGTAAGTCATGGGGATGTAACATACAGCATAGGGAATATGTCAATAATATTGTGATCGCACGGTACAGTGTTAGATGGTCGCTGGACTTGTCATGGTGATCACTTCTTTAGGTATATAAATGTTGAATAACTGTGATGTACACCTGAAATAAATATAATAGTTTATGTTAGCTATATTTCAATAAAAGTCTTTTAAAAGACAGTTTTTAAGATGAATGCTTAACAACAGAAAAAATCAAACACCTCTTTTGTTTGCCACTTAAGTGTTAATATACACTATGGTTTTAGTCCTTGGACCACTGTACTTTTTAGTATACATGTTTTTTGGATGCTCTATTCATAATCTTGGTTTTCACTCTCAAATCTGTCTCTGCCCCTGACTTCTTGAGCTTTAGGTTTGTATGGCCAACTACCTTTTAGACTTACCTAGTTGAGTGTTTCCAGTGCACCTTTAAGTTGACACATTGATAACTAAACTCATAAACTTTCTTACGTTATAGATTGTGATCTTAAATTACATCATAAGCAGCTAGCTCCTCATTTGCTTAAGGCAGAAACTGCTTGAGATGCTCCTGTAGTCTCTAACATAATTGGGATGTGGGAGGAGTTAACTTCTTAAACATGTTTTTGTATCTCCAAATACTGTACTTAACTCTCTCTCTCTCTGTTTTGCTTTAATCATTCCTTCTATTTTGGTTCATATCCTTAATGTCCTTCTCCTGGACTGTGTGTAGTCCTTTGCCTCTTTCTTCACCTAATTTTCTGGTCCTGATACCACTCATGTCCTTCAAAGTGTTATCTGCAATACCACATGTTGTCCTAAATGTCTCTAGCCTGCCCTCTCATATAACGCTGTAAGGCCTGACTTAATTTTATTATATTGGAAATTATACAGAGGGTGCCAAAAAAATGTATACACATTTTAAGAAAGGAAAAAGCTATTAAAATTGTAATACTAAGCATATACTGATAACAAAAGATGAATACAACTCATGTTTGACTTCTGCAATTCCAAGGGGTGCTCAAAGTGGTTACCATCAGCGTCCGGACACTTTTGATTATGGCGAATTACTGCTTGAACAAAGCTGACCGAAGTGTCCACTTGTATCGCTGTGCATGCCATTTCAATTTCTTTCCAAAGTACCGCCAGTGTAGCTGGTTTTCTACAGTACACCACATCCTTTAAGTTCCCCCATAAGTAGAAGTCAAGTGGTGTTAAGTCAGGAGAATGTGGGAGAAACTTAATGTTCTCAAATTTCAAATACCATTTCACATTGGTCTTGTGCTTCTTGAATGACAACTTTTTCCACCATTTTCTTTGTCCTGTCTGTTGCATGGTGATGCTAGCCTAGCATTTATTTGATTAATGCCATCTTTTGAGTGAAGGTCATACTACACATTGCTATTGTAATTCAATTCAACTTCAAAAAGTAATACATGGGAATCGAACCCTGGCCGCAGCGCTGACAGCGCCAGTGCTGAAGCCTTAAGCCACTACACCATCAGGGAACTCCCCTCTCTTAGCTTTTTCAAGGTAGGGAACTATGTTGCCTTCTATATTTTTACCCCTAGTGTCTAGTAGTTGGCTTGGCACATGGTGTATGATTCAAAAATACTTGTTAAACTGAAGTATTAATTATTCTAAAAAGATTTCTGTATGGTATAACTAATTAGGTTTAGAGATTATACAGAATGTTTAATAATTGATATTACATGAACACTGACCAATATGAACAGTTAGTTGCCAGGCTTAAACTGTTTGGTAGAGCTGAATATGGATAGGCTCTTGAGTTTGTTGATGTTCTGTATTATAATCAAATAATTTTGGGTTTGAATATGTTATCAGTGAATGTAAAAAGAATTTATGGTTTAGAAGCTTGAACAGAATTGCTTGAGAGCAAATTCTTCAGTATGCATTGTAACCTTGTTATTTTGTCATTGTTTTCTTTTCCTTTCCAACTCTTTGTTTTCACCTTCCTTTCTCAAATCTGGATGATTCATTTTGTCATGAAATTCTAGGAAATTTATCTTTGTCACTTACTGCCTTGGGGTGATGTGTGGAGGCAAGCAATGGTTTGTTTCCTCAGAAATTGTGATTCTTAGTGGCCTTTTCTGCTATATCTTTCAGATATTTCTTTGAGTTAACTTGAAAATGAAGACTGCTAGGCACGTGTATAAAATTGTTAAATTTTAATAATAATTTGCATTGAATATATTTCATTAACTAGAAAGGTTTGTAATGTCATGAAAAGTTCACTCATCTTGAGGATAGGAAACTGAGTTATAGACTCTTGACATTCGTAAGTTATATTTTTAAAATTTCTGCTAAATACTGTTAAAGCAAAAGACAGCTGTGAGGCCTGGGTGAAAAGAGTTGTACTTTGACTTTATTTTTTGGATTGCAAGTTTATGGGTAAGTGGATCTCATACTTGTGTTAATGCCCTGGGAATCTCAGCCTGGCAGAGCAAACCAGGCTTAATGATAAAACAAGCCAAATATCTCACCGCATAGGATAGTATGTCTAATTTTGGTGCTTCAGACATGATTCTTTTCCTCTCCTTGTATTTGTGTTTCTGTGTTGAACATTCATTCTGGTCTTATAGCCCTTTTTGTCTGTTACTGCATTTAATTATACAATAAATACGTTTCTCAGAGATAGTAATAGCATCAGTTTTTATAAGTTTCTCCAGCTTGGGAGGACCTGTTTCTATGGTAAATTGATCAGCTGATAGCCCCTTTCCTATTAGTGTCACACTTATGCAAAGAAAAAGATCTTATAGCTGTACTTGAGATGGGATTCAGTTAAGTTTGTGCAACTTGTTATTTTGTCAGCTGTGTTTTTATGAAAGTGTTTAAGGCTCTAGCTTAGATGATTTTTCCCTCCTATAATTATTCTTGTATTTTAAGCTTTTCTTAAAATTATCTCTTGGTTAAAATTATCTCTTGGGCAAAATTCATAGGTTGGAGTTCTTGTTAAAGTGGTATCACAAGTTTTTTTTTTTTTAATTCCTTTTAGAACATATACAGTAGACTCTGTTAACTGGAACTCAGGCAACAAGTGGTTGCTTGAGATTGTGCCAGTTGTTTGAGATTGTGCCAGTTGCTTGAGTTCCAGTTAACGTAGAGTCTACTTAAATTTATCCGGCATCTACCAATCCCTGTGGGTGCCTGTTAACTGAGAGTGTACTGTATATAATAGACTTGTCAAATCATAGATATGAACTACCACTAAAATAAAACTTTATTCTTCAACTTATTCAAAGCCTCTGCTTTCTAGATAAAACTATCACCCTGAAATTCTTTCATTTTTCTTCCATCAATGCTGATGGTTGTCATTTGTTTTAGAGCCATTTTTTTTTAGTTTCAGAGCAATGGTTTTTCCTATTTTAGGTGTCACTATAAGAGACAAGGACTAACAAAGAACAGAGCTGCAGTGGGCATATTGATTTTTTTCTTAGACAGCTTTACTGGATGCAAGAGTCAGATTTTGATTCAGCTAAATTAATACATACCATGGATTTCCCAGTCTCTCCTGAAATTTGTTGGTCCTTGAGTATCAAATTTGAAAATGCTGAGCATTTACTGTGCTGGTTTTCAACTAAGTTGTGCATTAGAATTACTTACACACCATCAAAGATATGTAGGGTATATTCCTTACCTTAATCAGAATGTCCAGGATTGCTGCCTATCCAAGTATTGCAATTTAATGAAGTATCATTGGCAATTAAAAACTATATATACAGTAGTCTCTCAGTTAATCAGTACCCATGCAGGATAAATGTAGTGTTACATTTGATTCTTTTTTTGCCACTTGCTTGAGAGTGCCGGTTGCTTGAGTTCTGGTTAATGGAGAGCCTATTATATATATGAATTTATGCTGTGTGTGTGTGTGTGTGTGTGTGTATGTATGTTATGTATGTATGTGTGCACACACATGTGCATGCTAGGAATAAACTTAAAAATTTATAGGACTTGAAAAAACTATGAAACTATGTTGTGAAACCTAAATAAAATTCTAAAGTAGAAGAAATAATTAGAGGGAGTTACCTGTTCTGTATATTGAAATGTATTAGAGGCTATAGAAATTAAAACTGTTTACAGTGATAAGAATAGACAGAGTAATGGAACAAAATGAGAATTTAAATACTATATATGATTGGGAGTCATTAAATTTAGTGGGGAGTGATAAGTTATTCACCAAAAGATATTGTGATATCTAGCTATCTGGGGTTGGGTTCCTGTCTTATTCATTACATGATAATGTAATTATAGCTTAAGTTGTAATGTTAAAAAATAAAACCAAAAAACTTGGAAGAAAATAGAGCAGAACATTTTTTAAAATCTAGGAATGATAACATCCTTTCTTAGTTTGATACAGTGTCTTGAAGCCATAAAAGCAAAAATAATATCCTTGACTACTGAAGAATAGACTCTTTCATGTCAAAACTGGGAAATACTGTTTGAAAATAGGCCTGATATTAAGTGTACAAAGGGCTCTTACAAAGTAGGTAATCACAAAAACCCATTCATAAAAGGGGATAAACAGGCAATTCACAGAAAAAGTACAAAGACCTTTAAATATATGAAATGATTACTATTAGAGAAATGCATCTTGAGAAACTGTCATTTTTCTTTTGTTAAAAAGGTAAATATTTTAAAAATGATTTTTGACTGAGTAAAATGGAAAATGAGGCTATCCAGAAAGTATCCCAGCCATAAGTCCCTTGTATTTTTCATCTTACATGTCTGGATACTTTCCAGATGGCCCTCATGTATGTTCTTATTCTTTTTTGATGGGAATATACTCATATATTAGTACTACATTTTTGTAGCAGTTAGACTATATTGATTAGAATTGAAGTATATGCATAGCTTTCGTTAACTCAGCAATTCTACTTCCAGCAATTGTTTAATAAAAATATTTGTATAATTACTCAAATATTTTTAGAAAGATCTTTGTGAGAGCAGTTTTTGTATTACAGAAATAAGCAATATTAAATCAGTCAATTGAAGACTATATTAATAAATTATGGTACATATATAATGGAATACAATATTAGCTTCAAAAGAAATTAGAGATGTAGATGTCTTAGAAAGGAATTCATGATATTAAGTTTAAAAAAACAAGATAAATAATACTCTGTATAGTACCATGTATGCATAAAAAAGTATTTTTAAGAAACTATGTATTTAATATATATGTGAGAGAAATGACACACACTGACACCAAGCTGGTGGTAATAGTTACCTCTGACAAATAGTTACCTCTGGGATGGGAAAGAAAGATGTTTATTATTTTTCTTCAAACATTTATTTTTTAAGAAAAAAAGACTGTTAATATTTTCAAAAGAAAAATTTTCCTCAAAAATAAAGAAGTAAGTTCCCTACCTCCCTCAAGTTAATTCTGATGCAAATCCTTGGTTAAGAACTGCTTGTTAATTGTATATTCCTGATTTTCCACTTACTAGCTTTTGGATTTTATTTATTGAAGAATTACCTGACTATTTAGTTTTTGTAATGAGGGGGTTAAAATAGGTACCTACCATTTACTGAATGCTTTCTAGAGTGTGTCCTTAGATCTGTTTCAGCTCTAATATCATTTTATGGTTGCTGCAGAGATACTTAAAATGATCTATGAACACTTTTTGATGTAACTATAATTTGTTGAGATTATTGCATTTAAAGTCAATGTTTTCTGTTTTCAACTTTCCCTGGGGAAAATTATGGCAGCAGAACACATGGAAGGGCATGGTAAGTTCAGCTTGAGAATAGCTGAAAACCTAGAGAAAGTTTTGGTGAAAATGTTGTTGATAGTTGATCAGCAACCTTCAGCACTTTCTCAGTTATTTTTAAAGTAATTGATGGCTCTTTCAGTTGAAAGGTTGTCCTTATGGGTGAGGATGTTAATGCAGTATGTGGTTTTCGTAGATGCTGTTGTAAAATTTAGTTGAAGTGGAAACTAATTCGAATTGTACCATTTACTAATATACTGAGAGCAGGTGATACACTTTTTAATGAAAGTCAGTCATTTTTGGTCCTTTGAATTAAGCAAACATTGAAAATTCCTTTTAAGTACTGTAAAAGTTTATAAAGAATAAAGTAGAAGAGTAGATTATTCCATAATCTACACATACTATTTTATCTTTCCTTTTTTTCTTGGGTGGATAGAAAAATGCTATTGGATGTCACAGATCAATTTCCAGAAGAAATTAGATTGGTGTGAATCTCTTTTTTTCTGTGCTGTTTTCTGGTTTATCTTTAATCAGTGTACTGTATTAAATTCCCAGTTTATATACCTTCTTGCCAGTTGAAAAGGGATTGCATTTCTTCAGAGACTTTTTCCATGGTGCATATCATAACTAGACATTTGGCTTTAGGGAAATCACAAGGGACTATTTCATGGTAGAGAATTTGTTAAAGGATTTTTAAAAATGTATGCTTATTGAAAGAAAAAAATCATCACGATTGGATTACCCCTTGATCTCTGGCCTCAGACACTCTTAAGTTAAACATTGAATATGCTATGTATTATTTTAAGGAAGTAAATGTTTTTCACCAATTATCTTTTTACTCTTAATTTTGTGAAACCAACCTTTTCTTTTAAACATTCAATAGGATTCTGATCTTCGAAGTGCACTTCTTTTGGAACAGGCGGCACATTGCTTTATAAATATGAAGAGTCCCATGGTTAGAAAATATGCATTTCATATGATACTGGCAGGCCATCGGTTCAGTAAAGCAGGGCAGGTGAGTTCTTTTTCTTTAAAAAGAAAATAATTTGTTATTTATTATAATTTTTGTTATTTATAATTTGTTACTTATTGTATAAATGAATGTTGTCATTTTCTTATGATTTAAAATTAATCCTGAAAATGGATATAAATTTTGTTTTGAGATATATTTTGAGATATATTAGGTAAATCTGGGTTTAAATCTTGATCTTCTGTTCACAACTTGTCTTTGGTCAAGTTACTTCTCTGAGTCGCAATTTTTATATTTATAAAATTTGAAA
This sequence comes from Lyroderma lyra, assembly GCA_004026885.1. Taxonomy (NCBI): domain Eukaryota; kingdom Metazoa; phylum Chordata; class Mammalia; order Chiroptera; family Megadermatidae; genus Lyroderma; species Lyroderma lyra. The sequence continues at coordinate 44,020 of PVJL010005761.1, forward strand.
TTTTGTCTCAACTTTTGTAAAGATAAACCAAATAACATATGTGAAGGGCCAGATACAGTTAATTCAATCAAGCAGTTTTAACTGTTCTTAACAGAGGTTGACTCTCCCTACTTCAACTCTGGTCTTCTGTAGTGCAAAGAGTAATTTTTGAGTACCTTTATGTTTTTGCACCTTTAAAATAATTGTATTTACTAAATATTAGTAAATACTAATACTAATACCTTGTAATAGTATTTACCAAATAGTAAATAAGTAGAAATCTTCTGTCTCTTATCCCTGGAAGCAATTTGGTTGGAGAGACTTTTTTAATTTGGAGAGGTTTTCTCCTTTCTCAATTATCCTCTTAAGCATTAGTTGGAGGGAGCTTTGCTGGAGACGGAGAGTGATAGCAGCAGTGAGATGATGGTTTACTGTAAATATAAACAGAAGTAGATTCAGTGATCATCTCTGTTTCAGGAAATATGCAAGAAACTGAGCATACACCCATAAAACCAACATGGTTTTTGTCTCTTAAAGAGCTTTTTATCTAGTAGGGGAGTATGAGGATTTTTTGAATGTAGTTAATGTGAATTTTTATGAATATACTTACATGTTTCAAAATCTATGTTAACCAAAATATGGCAGTGTTTTTAATTGTATGTTATTTTAAAGGTGCAAAGATATAAAAATTTTCAAAAGTAACTCTCTTTGCACAATACCCTCTAGGTCCATCCATCTTGTTGCAAATGGTGTAAGATTTCATGAAATAAGTCAGACAAAAAACAAGTGCCATGTGTTTTCACTTATATGTGCAATCTAAAAAACAAACAAAAAAAAGTGATCAAGCAAAATAGACTCACAGATACAGAGAACAAGCTGATGGTTGTCAGGTTGAGGTTGGTTTTATGGGTGGGGGTATGCTGGAAAAGGTGAAGGGATTAAGAAGTACAAATTGCTAGTAATTATAAAATAGTCATGGGGATACAATACAGCATAGGGAATATAGTCAGTAATACTGTATTAACTGTGTATGGCATCAGGTGGGTACTACAATTATCCGGAGGATCACTTATGTAACTCTAAGTTATATAAATGTCTAACTACCATGCTCTACACCTAAAACTAATATAATATTGATTGTCAACTGTAATTGAAAAATAACAAAATATTACTCTCATTTTCATGTAAAAATGCCATGTTTTTTTTGTTAGACTTAATTAACAAGAATTACATAGGTTCCACGTGTGCAGTTCTAGAGTGCATCATTTATGTGTTGCATTGTGTTCACTACCCAGTGTCAGCTCTCTTTCCATAACCATGTGTTTGACTCCCCCTTCTTCCTCTCCCACTCCCTCCCCTGTTGCCCTCAACCACTGAACTATTGAATGTGTCCATGAGTTTTTGTTTCTTTGTTGCTTTCAGTTTTACAGTCCCCATATGAGTGAAGACATATGGTTCTTGGTTTTTTCAGTCTGGCTTATTTCACTTAGCATGGTGTTCTCAGGGTCCATCCATTTTGTTGCAAATGGTAGTATTTCATCTTTTCTTATAGCTGAGTAGTAGTCCATTTTGTGTATGTACCACAGCTTCTTTATCCAGTCATCTGTCACAGGGCACTTTGGTTGTGTCCATGTCTTGGCCACTGTGAACAGCGCTGCGATGAACATTGTGGTACGTAATTCTTTGCGAAATAAAGTTTTACATTTTTTGGGTAGATAACCCAGAAGGAAGATTGCTGGGTCATATGGTAGCTCCATTCCCAATTTTTCTGAGGAACCTCCACACTGTCCTCCACAGTGGTTATACCAATTTACATTGCCACCACCAGTGCGAGAGTTCCTTTTTCTCCATAGCTTCTCCAGCACTTGTTATTCCTTGTCTTGTTGATAATAGCCATTCTAACAGGTGTGAGGTGGTATCTCATTGTGGTTTTGATTTGAAAAATGCCATGATTTTTAAAAACCATTTGAAAATTGGGTTCCTCCCTATATTTTTGGAAACTGGCAAGTTAGAAAATATGTGAACTTGCTATATATTAAATACAAAACTGCAAAAATATTTATAAAATTAAGTGTCTTTTAAAAATGATTTATACACTTTATGAATTAGAACTTCTGAGGCTATTCAGACAATTAAAAAATAAATATTAAGCATGTTGTTTCCTTTACTTAGAAGGAAAATTAGCCCATTAAGAATGGTCCACTGTCTCTTATTTTAAAAAGTCATTCTTTTTTTCATATCTTTTGTGAATGGTTTCATTTGTGAGACTAATGATGTCATTGGAACTGGAAGCAGCTGCCTTTTTTACTCTGAAATTATAGGGTGTTTTGCTTCTAGCAAATGCATAACAAGTTAAAAATGCTATACTAGGTTGAGATACATTTGCTATCTGGCCTAATAATCATCTCCAGTTGTAGTTGTTATCTGTAAAGTTAATCATTCTAAGGTAGTTGGTTTGGTTATTTCGTGACCACTCTGTTTATTAATGTAACCCAAATCCAGAAAGTCTCATCGTCAAACAGAATGTAGAAACCTGAAAGTATGACTAGGAGAGCCAATCTATTGGAAAAGCAAATACATGTGTTACTGAAGTTGGTCAAGAACAGTATCTTCCTTGGAAGATGGGGCATATATAGCACGCACATTTCTGACTGAGACCAAGTTGTTTCTGAAAAACACCAACATTTCTATTTGAAATGGGCATGTGTGTTGGTGAGGATGAGTGAGGACGACAGAGGAGATTATCCAGTAATGGCATTTCTCTGCTGAATTGCTTACTTTGTCCCCAGAAATATTTTATAGTTTAATTTTTTTTATTAAGAATATTAATAAATAAAAGGCATTTAAAAGTAGAACTGACATTAGAAAAGATTAAAATCAGTAAAAAACATTTTTTAAAGTAAGTGGTGGGGAAGGTGTATATGTTTGTGTTCAGTATACCCTAGACAGTCTTCCTTATTTTAAAAGGCAGACTTCAAATCCTTGATACCTTTCAAATCTCGTTAGATGCTTTATCATGAAATCCTCAAAAATGCACTCGAACTTGAGGCTTATTTTTCTGTATTTCTCAGTTTTGAAGACACAGTATCTGTGTTCCTTTATTAAATGCAAAATGGAGATTACTGTTGTTTGTTTTTCAAGAAACATCACTTAAAAGTTATTTTGAAATAGTCTCAAATTAAAAATTATAAATACAGGACATAAACTTTTGTTTACCTGAGCCATTTGAGAGTTAAGTTTGTCTGGTGCCTCATTATCCCCAAATACCTTATGATATATTTCCTGTTTCTTGGAGACAAGAATTTTTCTCCTGTATAGCCATAATAACAACAATCAAAATTAAGAACTTAGTACTAAGGCAGTACTACTATCTACTCATTAGACCCCATTCAGGTTTTGATAGTTGTTCCATAAATGTCCTCTACAGTAGAAGGATCCTGTTCAGGAGGTTCCTTTGACTTTTATGACCTTGACACTTATGAAGATTGCAGGCCAAGTATTTTATGGTATTGCTCAATTTAGAATTCTCTGATATTTCCTTATGGTGGGATTTAGATTTGGTATCTGTAGGAATGTCACAAGAGAGAGACTATATTTTTATGGCATCCTGTTAAGTGGCAGATGATTTGATATGCTTTCCGTATCTCCAGCAAGAAAACATTTCTTAAAAATTAAACAATTCTTGCTATACTTGGTACAGAGCTTGTACTCTACCCTAGGGAGGGGAGTGGATATAAAATACACTGTGAAGCAAAAGGTTTAGTGGAGAGGAACCTCTTTCTTAGTAACAAGTCCCGTTTTTAGAATGAAAGTTGAGTTTGGGGGTAGCAGTGAAATGTGATTAACGCCAAATGTCTGCTCATGAATGTAGGGAAAGAAGAATACCAAACTACCACTACTTAACAAAGCAGTAGTTTAAAAGTGTGTGTATATGTGTGTGTGTGTGTGTGTGTGTGTGTGTGTGTGTAATATATACACATATACAATATACTCACACATAATAGTTTTAGCACACATAGGGTATTTCCATTTAACCCAATGCAGTGGTATAAAGAGGGATTACCATAACAAAATTGAGACTTCATAAGATAGCTCTCATTTACAAGGTAACCGTCAAGCTTCTAACTAATCCACAATTCCATGTGCTACAGCGTTGGAAATTCCCAGATGATTTTTCATGAAGTAATTATTATTCCTAACTCCTTAGACTTCTTGCCCTTGGGCAGAGCACCTGCTTGCCTCCTTCAAAACCTCTTTGTTTTTATTAATAATTGTAAAGTTTTCCTAAGTGTTCATTTCATTTTCCTCATTATTCCAGTCTCAGAAGAACCAGTTACCAGTTACTTGATTGTGTGTGTATTTATTTTTTCCAGTCTAAGAGAAATATAGATCATAATACTTTGTTTTGTTTTGTTTTTCTTACAGAAAAAGCATGCTTTACGCTGCTATTGTCAAGCCATGCAAGTTTATAAAGGAAAAGGCTGGTCTCTTGCAGAGGATCACATTAACTTCACTATTGGGCGCCAGTCCTATACTCTTAGGCAACTGGAAAATGCTGTGTCTGCTTTTAGGCATATTTTAATCAATGAAAGTAAACAATCTGCAGCTCAACAAGGGGCTTTCCTCAGAGAATATCTTTATGTTTACAAGGTGAATACTTATTTTCAGGATTAGATATTAAAATTATGTGGCATTTTTAACAAAAAGCATATTCAGACTATCTAATAGGAGTCTAATAAAATGGTTTTATTAGAATATATCTAATTATCTATCATAGTTAAGTGTGGCAGACTAGATGTTTTGGTCATAGATCTGAGTTGCATTGCCCTGCAACAGTTGGTTAAAAGAAAATTTTAATATTCTAGTAAAGATCTGATTTGTAGCTGTTCTTGGAATTTAAAAAGAAAAAAGAAAGATGCCACAGGCTTTTGGAGTGTTCCTCCATTTTGGTTTTGGTTTTTGGAATCATAATTGATTTTACAGTATATTGGATCCTCTTTATCATCCTTTGGAAGAGTATGTTCCTCTTCCCTACGAAAGGTGAGGTATGCATTTGTCTGAAATAGACACATTATTATAGTGTAACCTAGAAAAATTAAAGGAAGGAAAAATACTTGCCTGAGACAGGCGGATAGGAAATACAAAGCATTGTTTTATGGAAAAAATTGGAAGTGGTAAGTTTTTCATCAAGGCCTATAAATAGCGCATATTGTATTTCTACCCTGTAGAAAATAACTACTCATTTATGTATTATTAATTTGAAATCACATGGTTTAGAATTTTGGCAGATAAGATACTGTAATGAGTCACAGGAAGTAAAATACACATCAAAATAATTTTGGAAGTTTAACATCCAAAGAAAGCTAACTGTCGGAGTAACCTTAGGAAGGTTTTGTTGGGGCAGGATAAATGATATCTAAAGTTCTTCCCAGTTATAAATTTTATGACTGATGTATTAAGTAAAAATAGTAATTTTATATCTTAATATTTTTGCTTTATATGTTTTTAATACCTTGTATATTAAAAATGAGGAAGCAGATATGAAGAAAATGGAGTTTTCTCAGAAATTCTTTTTTATTGTTTTGTATTTCTCCTAGAATGTAAGTCAGCTGTCACCAGGTGGTCCCTTACCACAGCTTCCTTTACCATATATTAACAGTTCAGCCACACGGGTTTTCTTTGGCCACGACAGAAGACCTGCAGATGGTTAGTAAAGTTTATTTTGGCCTTGTTACCCAGTTGACTATTTTTTAAAGTTTTTTCCTTTCTCCATCTAAAATATTATGTGTTGTTAAAGAATATTTGAAAATGACTAATTATATACCATATCACCTATCTGACTGCCACCTGAAGAGAAGCACTACTTCAGTGTTTTTCTTTTCAGCGTTAAGCTAAAAATGATAGCAACGAAGTAGCTGTAATTATAATGGCTTTTCTTGTATATTATTAATATAAAGAGTGTTCATGTTATAATCTTGATAAACACTTTAAATGGCTATAAGATACTCTTTTCAGTGCATATAAAGTACTTTAACATTTCCTAGTTATATACTTGTAGTTCACTGTTTCCATCTTTTTGCTTATATAAAATCACATTGTAATAGACATCTTTGTGGGTAAAAATTGTTTTCTTAACTTTTTATTGTGGAAGTTTTCAAATGTACACAGAAGTAGAGAGCAGTTGCTAATACTCTGCTGTTCTTATTGTAAGGCTTTTTAAAATACAGGATTTTTCCTTAGAGATTGAGTCTTAGAATGGCAGTACTGAGTGAAAAATGTAAATATATTAAGGCTCTTGCTGCATATTAAAGTAAACTTGGTAATTCTGAATAAACTTATATTTTAGCATAATCATTTCTGTTTGAGATCTAATTTAGTATTGAAAACATTTATCAGGATGTTTATAGCAGCATAGTTTTTAATGGCAAAAAATGAAACAATAGAGTATGAATTGACATTTCGATGGATTCATGCTATAGGACATGAGTGAACTAATTCTACATGTTTCAGCATGGATAATACCGACTACATAATGTTGAATAGAAAAAGTTACAGAATGAGAGATCAAATATAATTTTATTTTTACATTTCAAACATACAAAGCAATTTTATGAATTGTTTATTATATATATATATTCACATGTAGTAAAATTTAAAAAAAAAAGATGATAATGCTATGCTTAAACTTTGAAGTAGCTCTGGGAAATAGTAATGCCAGTTGAGATGAAGGAGTGGAGAGTATTCCAGAGAGTAAGGACATCAGCTTTATCTGAGTATGTATTTTATAAAAAATATTTAGGATTATATGACAAAAGTTGACTTTTTAAAAATTTTGATAGACAAATATTTGTTATATTATTCTCCACATGCTTTGTTCGTATGTTTCAAGTATTTCATAGAAAATTGCTTGTGGAAGATTAGGGAAAATATTTTTTCAGAGTCAAAAGGAAAAGAGCATCAATATTACAAACAAAATTCTAGTTAGGCTTGGGTTAATAAAAAGATATTTTTCTCTCAGATAAATTTTTATTTAAAATATGTTTCATTTGAGAGCAGGTATTAATGAGCATGAGTGTTGAATTTTAACACCTTTTTTTTTAGGTGAAAAGCAAGCAGCTACTCATATAAGCCTTGATCAAGAATATGACTATGAATCCTCTCAGCAGTGGCGAGAACTTGAGGAACAAGTTGTGGCCTTGGTTAACAAAGGAGTAATTCCATCCAATTTTCATCCCACACAATACTGTTTGAACAGTTATTCAGATAACTCCAGATTTCCACTTGCAGTTGTTGAAGGTGATATACTTGAATTTTTATATAATACTTGTTTTTTTGTTTGTTTTCCTTCAGCAGTTTCAAAGTAATTTTCTGTATGCCTGGGAACTGGGGATCCAAAAATAAATTAGGAACTTGTAATTCAGTGAGCTGCATTTATAAAACTGAGAGCGGGGGCTCTAATACAGGAAGATGCAATGTGTTATTGGAATACAGAAGAGAGAATGGTATTCTTTAGTACAGAGAAATTGGGGAAATCTTGTAGAGGAGGTAGTTTTGAAATGGAATCTTGATTGAATGGACACTTACTAGTGAGTAAAGGACAGTCTCGGCAGAAATTTAGAACTGTGAAAGCAAAGTGTGTTCAGAGAAAGCATAGGGTGACGTGGGGTTTATTAAAGTTACTCATTTAGGCATTTCTTTTATAGAACCAATAACAGTGGAAATGGCTTTTAGAAACCCTTTGAAGGTTCCACTTTTGTTGACTGATTTATCATTGCTCTGGAAATTTCAACCTAAAGATTTCAGTGGAAAAGATAATGAAGAAGTTAAAGAACTAGTAAGTTATTAAAAGGTATTTGTTATAAGCATGTTTCAGTAATAGCCTAACATTTCAGCTTCTTTGTTCAGTGAGCTATACTTAACTCTTTTTAATGCTTATTTTCCCTAGTTATAAAAAGTATGTTGTATGCTTATTGAAAATTGAGAATACAGAACATAAGGAATAAAAAGTAAAACTGTCTTCTCAGTATTTAAAAACAATTACTTTAACATTTTGCTATCTTTCCAATCATTTCGATTCATATTTTCCCCTCATATATCGGATTTTCTCATATTGCATATATGGTTTTTTTCATTATTTGTGGATTTACAAGGGCTGTTCAGAAAAATTCCAGCCATAAATGCCTCTATTTTCATACTACATGGCTGGATACTTTCTGGACAGCCATCATATATTCATATTTTGATATTTAAAATGTCTTAATGTTTTCATTTTTGCATAATATTCCATCATATGGATGATCTATAAGTTATTCTGTCTCTCCATTGGTAGTTATTTTAGAAGTTTAATTTCATAATCATAATCATTTCATATAGTCATTCAGTGGTACAAATTTGGGTACATAATTTTTTATCCTGATTGTTTCTGTAAGAAACATTGCTAAACATAAAGTTAGAACATTTTAGAGAATAAATATTTTAATACTCTATTAATGTCTCAAAAGATCTTGCCATGATCTTCTCACCAGCAACATATGGGGTTGGATACCTCATCTTTGCAACATTAAACATTCTTATTTATAAAAAATCTTGTTGATGTGATAGATTTTTTAAATGCCATCTTACTGTTTTATTTTCCATTTCATTAATTTCTAGTGAAGTTGAAGTTCTTATAGTTGTATTTCTGTTTTTGTGAATTATCTGTTCATACCCTACATGTACTAGGACTGTCCAGAAAGTATCCAGCCATGTAATATGAAAAATAGCAGCATTTATGACTGGATTTTTTCCAGACTGCCCTTGTATATTTATTTTTTCTTTTCCTATCCATGTTTTTATTAAGCTCTCTCTATATATAAGATGTCCTTTATGAAGCAGGAATGACTTGAACAAAGAATTTTTGTTACCCAGCTGATTCTTAACAAATAACTTGGACAAATACATAATTTTACATATTTACTTATTAGTTTATTCACCAATATCTATTACATAAATTTTATTTCTTTATACTGCCTTGCTATGTGCTTTAATAATGTGGTAAAATTATTTTGGAACCGGGAAATAATATCTTAACATTTTGGCACTGATTTATGAAGGGAAAACTTGAGATGTCTCGTGTACTAACTTTAAACGATTTAAACTATTTCTTTTGAAGTGTTTTGATTTTTTTAAAAGATTGCCTTATTTAAAGTCTTGCTGGTTAAATTAATTGACGACATTTTGTGATTATTTATAATTCAGTGGTTCTCAACCTTCCTAATGCCGCGACCCTTTAATACAGTTCCTCATGTGGTGGTGACCCCCATAAAATTATTTTCGTTGCTACTTCATAACTGTAATTTTGCTACGGTTATAAACCATAATGTAAATATCTGATATGTGTTTTCCAATGGTCTTAGGCGACCCCTGTGAAAGGGTCGTTCGACCCCCAAGGGATCGTGACCCACAGGTTGAGAACCGCTGATTTATATTCACTGTGAATAGTTTAAAAGATTTATTTCCTAGTCTCTATTCTGACTTGAATTTTAGCAACCTCAGTCACTTTTCTAATGTTTTGTGGATACCTGGAATACAGATCAGGAGAGTATGAGCCCTTTACTCTTAGAAAAGTTTTTTTTTTTTTTTAATATCTATTAGTTTTTTAAGTATATTAGTCTGTTCAATAATTAGATTTTAAAGGAAGTTTGTTGAAGTTAAGTGAAATATCTTATTGTGTATAATAAGGTTATACACTTTTTCCTATACATTTCAAACTCTTTGGATTTCTTCATGAGCTTCGAATATTGATAGACTAAGATACTGAATTGAAATTCAGGAAAATGTAATCTTTTTTTTTTTTGTCAAATAACTAATCTCGTAGTAAAAGTAAAACCATGTTTACAGTGACTCACAGATATCATTGATTCAGAGTGGACAGGCCATTTTTGCTCTTCCCACTGCCCTTATTGTCCACCAATCTTCTATGCATCCCACTTAGGCTGCCATTGCTTTTTCTATGCGTAATTAACTAGTTTAGGAACAAAATGCTGATGGGAGTAAAAGGTGGAGAAATTTGCTCTTTTTGCAAAATTAAATTAAATGGCCATATTGACCATTGTTGCTAATGAGCACCTTAACTGTATCTCTTGAGATTTTATTCTCTTGGTGGCTGCAACTTTGAGTAGATGTCTTATCCTCCTTGGTTGAGTTGGATTGAATGAAATGTAAAAAAGAAAAATCAACTGCCTACTACTACATGGCTTTACTGCAATTGTGAAAATAAAACACTTTGCGTGTTGCTTAACACATACTAAGAGCCGAGTAAATGCTAACTATAATTATTGTTACTGTTCTTAAGTCTTCATATATAGGAATATTAATAATCTGATACTTGATTCATTAGAATGTATATTTTACAAAATAATTTATTTTTTAGGTAACAAGTGAACCTGAAATGATTGGAACCGAAGTTATTTCAGAATTCTTAATTAATAGTGAAGAATCTAAAGTGGTAATTGTTTTTTGTTTTTTTTTTTTTTTTTTATCTTAAACTTTTATAAAAGTAAGATGAAAACATTTTAAAAAACAGTTTATTTAGTTTGTTTTATATTCTAGTTTTCTTAAAAACTAAAATTTGGAAGATTAGGATACTGGAATTGCACAGAAGGAAATTGGTGGGAAAAGTGGGTTTGCAGTTGTCTTTGGTGTGTTAGTTTCCTAAGAAACCTGATAAATAGTTTTTGCTTTGCTCTTAGAGTTAATATGATATTTGTTTGACCATAATTTGATTTTTATTAAAAGTATTGATGAAGATCCAGGCCTTTGATGGTTAAATTTAGAGGTTTTTCAAGAAAATGCTTTCAATTAAGACATATTAATTGATAATTTAAAAGTTTAGCTCATGAGTTTATGTTTCTGCAACATTACAGAATTTAGGCATTGTACTATTTAAGATATTATGAAAACAGATAATAAGAGTCACTTAAATATCTCCACAGGCAAGACTAAAGCTCTTTCCCCATCACATAGGGGAGCTGCATATTCTGGGAGTTGTTTATAATCTTGGCACTATTCAGGGCTCCATGACAATAGATGGCATTGGTGCTCTTCCTGGATGTCACACAGGTAAAGTGATAGCATTACCAAACAATTAGAAAACTAATACTAAGCAATTTAAAAACTAATACTCAAGTCATTCTCTTTAGACTAAAATGAAAGAAAATGAGGTATTTTTAAAAATAGGTTTCATATACCTTTAATAAAGGCATTTAGGCAGATGCAAGAATGAATAATTTGGATTATTTTAAACTTTGCCTTTGCTTCACAAATAAACAGTTTTATTCCCTTCTATTAATTATATATATTTTTCTTTTGGGGGGGGAGGGTAATTCTTAGGTTCTACCCTGTTTATTTTTCTTTTCTGTTATTGCTCCAAGTTTAGTAAACTCTAACCAAATGTATTCTAACCATTGATTGAGATGTCTGCTGCCAGTACAAAAACTATCTTGCATATTCTATTTTTTGAACATTGTCTTTTTTATAAAACAGAGTAAATTAAAGACCCATGTTTTTACATTATTGAATATTAAACACTTTAATTCTGTCATCTGTCTTGTAGAGAGTAAGATTTTAGTGTTGAGTTGGTATTTTTGGTACCCCAGATGACATGTTTTACACATTTTAGAAGAGTAAAACTATAAGATACATGTTTAACATAGTTTACTCTTTTTTTTTAAATTCAGGGAGTGCTTCTGTATCTAATATTATCTTGTAATTGTTATATATAGTTATTTGAGCTTAAATTGACAAGATGCCAGGGAGTTTAACTGTAAAATCTCTCACTTCCACCCCTGTATTTGAGTAGATGCCTTTTTTTTTTTTTTTAACCAAATAAATAGTCATTGACAGACTTGAATTTAGCATTTTATAAAAGCTGATTATTAATTTTGGGAAATCTTTTGGGAATTCTTGAATAATTTTTTGGTCCTTTTAACCTTCATTTGAATATTTCTACTTGTCTGCATATCAAGAATGATTCAATAGACATTTTTTAAATAAAGTAAACAAGTGGAATGAATCCATAAGAATTCAGGAATTAAAAAATTTACACTAAAATTGAGTATGGTATTCTTCATTTTAGTACTTTATTATAATTCTTGGTTGATAAGAACCAAACAAGTTTCATTAATAAACAATCTTGCTAATTTATTGCATATTTTAAGTAAGTTAACTGGTTGCTAAGAACTTTTTGACGCTCCTTTCCTTTCTCAGTTGTACATACCTGGGATCTTAATCTAGTACAAGATAGTTATTGTTGTCAATAAAACATACTAATTGCTTCATTTAAGATACCAAATATAGTCATTAATATAATTTATATGTTATTTCAGAACATTAATGGGAGGATATTCTGAATTAATTATTAAAACAAATTGCATCTTTTAGGCTGAATTTTCACAATCTAGTGTAGTTCATTATTATGTAAAATACTAAAAAGGAGCTGGATCAAATGAAGTACAGGAAACGGTACATTATTTGTCTGGGCTGGGAATATCACAGTGATCACAAGCTCTGAGTAGTTCTGCAGTAAAGATAGTTGTATATTCTAGCTTTTTTCACACCTACACACACTATGTGGAAGCTTTTGGGAGAACTCTCACATGAATATTAAATGAGTTTAATTTTTAGAAAGCTACTGATGCTATATTAAATTTCCTTTGTGTAATCTAGTAAGATGTATAATCCACAAATAATTCAAATTAGTATATTTATTTGAATATGAGTAAAAGTGAAAAGTTGACCTGTTTAATATTTTTAAATTCTTTTTCCTTTGAAAATAGATCTTGTTAGCCTGAATCAAATTGTTGGTCCTAACACAACTGGTATTTCAAATCTTTCTGATTAATAGCCGTATGGTTAAATACAGTGTCTGGCAGAAGTAACGCCCCCTTTTAAGTAGTATAGTAGAGATGGATGTGTTGACGTTAGTTGTGCTGGAACCTATATAGGTTTCAAAAAACTTACTCTGCAAAACAAATAAATCCTAATAAATGGGAAATTAAGCAGCATAAAATAGGTGTAGTTAAACTTGAAAATAAAATACATTTAATTTTTTATTAACCATGCTAATCAGTAATTGTCTAGGATTTTTCTAGAAATAATCAGAAACTTAGAGTATTCATATATTCAAGCTATATTGATATCAGTTAATTTACCAAATCATTTTAGGGCATCAATTGTTTTCTGTTTCAGGAAAACACTCTTTGAGTATGTCAGTCCGAGGGAGACAGGATTTAGAAATTCAAGGTCCTCGACTTAACAACACAAAAGAAGAGAAAACATCTATTAAGTATGGTCCTGATCGACGTTTAGATCCCATAATCACTGAGGAAATGCCACTGTTGGAGGTATTTCACTGTTTAAAATTTCATGGACTTAATAATTTGTCTATAAGGTCAGATGATACTTTGAAAGAGTTAATTTTAGATTTTGAGGTTATTGATATTATATTAAGCTGTGCTTTTATTATCAAGCTAGTGTTTCAATAGATCTAATTTACAAAGATAAAATAATCATGCAACTTTATAAGTCATAGCCAGGTTATAAAACATAGCAATCAAAATATTAGTGGACATTGGAAGACACTTCTAAAAGAACACTTTTTTTGTTAAATCAGTGGCTTTTTTAGTAAGATATAAAAATAATATGGGGATTAATGCTTGTAAAAATAAGTATCTTTTCTTCCCTCTCTTTGTATCCTACCCTGTCCTACTTTTATGCCATATGAATTAAAGATCTTTCAGTTGCAGAAGATAGAAACTGATGCTAGTCTATGTAAGCCAAAAAAGAAAATGTATTATTTAGTTGAAAGATACTGGAATATCTTATTGCAACTGAAGTATAGAACAGTAAGTCTCGAAGAAGAATGATGACTCAGGAGCTCCAGGGAATATAACAGCAAATGCTTGTAATCCTTTAGGAAGGATTGCTTTTTGTATGACCTTAGTCTAACAGCTTCCAGTCTTGTGTCACTTTATTGCAAACTTCATTTCTAAGAGAGAATTCTGGCCTACCTTGGATGAGGTAGACCAAAAACAGGGTTGTATAGTATGAGATTGAACACTGCAAAGTGGTCCTTCCTCTTACATTTTCAAATTTCTCTAATAAGGGAGTTATACACTTAGGCATTTACCTTCAGAAAGTGCCAGTAACAACAAATAGGCATTCTCTTTTCAGACTTTTCATTGTATACTTAAATATATAGAGGGTGTCAAAAACATGTATATACATTTTAAGAAAGGAAAGAACTGCATTAAAATCATAATACTCAATACATATCGATAACAAAAGATGAATACAATTCACATTTGGCTTCTGCAATTACAAGAGGTGCTCTAAGTGGTTACCATCAGCGTGTTTCTAATACGTAGATAGTATCTCTTAATATGTGTGTATATTTTTTTGGCACCCTGGTAGTTTTAGTAATTATAAATGGAATCATACTGCACATTCAATTCTGTGACTTGCTTTTGTCTTCAGCAACATAATCTTGTCTTTGTTTTTGTGTAGTAAAAACTTTAACAGCTACATATGTTTTTCCTTTATTTAGTTAATATGAGGTTGGACAATTAAGGGCCATCAGAGCTGTCATTGTACCTTGGCAAGGTTAGGGCACCTTATCAAGTTGTTTGTACAGTGCTGCCAAGAAAATCATGGTGGCAAGTTCTTGAACTTAATTGTTAGATTTTGGGGGTGATGACAATTCTGATGGCCATTCCAGAAAAAGAATTCCAAAATTACTTTGAAGGCTGGACTAGGCGCTGACATCAGTGCATAGCTTCCCAAGGGGAGTACTTCAAAGGTGACCATAGTGATATTCAGCAATGAGGTATGTAGCACTTATGCTAGGATGAGTTTAAGAAATTAATTGTCTGACCTCTGACCTCGTATTTTGACTGTTTTATCTATTGATGGTTGTTGCTATAGTTTTTCATTATTACTAACAGTTTTTCAGTAAATATCATTATGAAATATTTGGTTCATGTTATAGTTTAGATTATACTTTAGAAATGGAATTTTTGGGTTAAAGGGTATGTCAATTTAAAAGTTTACAACATACTATGAAATTATCTTCAGCAGCACTGT
The DNA here is from genome assembly GCA_004026885.1 of Lyroderma lyra. Classification (NCBI taxonomy): domain Eukaryota; kingdom Metazoa; phylum Chordata; class Mammalia; order Chiroptera; family Megadermatidae; genus Lyroderma; species Lyroderma lyra. The sequence goes on from PVJL010005761.1 coordinate 59,119, forward strand.
GGTCATTTGCACTTTTATTCAGAATGGGAATACCAATTTCTTTATATCTGTGCCATATTGAGTATTTTCATTTTTTAATTTTTTTTAACTTTTGCAAATCTGATTGGTGAAAAATGACCATGTTTTTATTACATTTCTTTGGTAACTAATAAGATTGATCAATCTTCATATTTTTTTTGTCCATATCATTGCATGTTTATACCCTTATAATTGGGTATTATTTCTCTTTCATTGGATGATTTTTATGGGTACTAATTCTATACCTGTAGAGGTGGGTATGGGTAAGATACTCATGAGAATATTTTTGCGTGTGTATTGAGGGGAGGGTATTGCTGAGCTGCATATATTCTGCCCAGGCTTTATATTTGCGTAGTTACGTTGCATTTAAAGAGTTATGTAGGGCAAATAAGAGACTTGTAGACTGACTTCAATACTAGGTGTTGGTTGATTAATATTTTGCACATAATTTAACTTTGAGTTGGTATCTTTCACTGTTTAAGGTTTTAACTTATATGAAGTCAAATCTAATTTAATTTACTGCTTCTAAATTATTTTATAATTACTTTCAGAGACTTCCATAGTCAAAACTTTTATAGGTGTTGGTTTTATTGTCTGTGTCTTTTGTTTTTGTTTTTAAATCCAAGGGACTATACTCTTCTGAATGTCAAGAGTTGGGGATCAAACTTTGTTTCTAATGTCAGTTACTATTAATTGAATATGGACAACTCATTATGTCATTTTTCTAACATACTAATATCTTTAAAGTACCTGTAACCTGTTGTGTTTTGTTTTGTTTTGAGATATCTGTTCTTCTTGGTATGATACCCTCCTCCCTTTCTGTGTCAATACCATACTCATGCTTTATCATCTTTTTAAATTTGGCAAGCTAAGTCCTTCTCATAATCTTTAATTTTTTATTTTTTCTTATACTTGTGCTGTGATTATTGTCCATGCTTGTTAAATTCCCATAATATGTATTGGATTTTTATTAGGATTGTGTTACTATAGCTAGGACTGAAAATGGATCAAAATTAATTGGAATCCAAATGTTTTTAAGGCTATTCACCATTATAATTTAGCAGTCACTAACTAGTAAACATTTTGCTTGCAATTATATGTAAAAATGTTCTAGAGTTTACTTTCAAAAGGGAAGATTATGTTCTCTGGTTAAAGTTGAGGTCAGTCAGTAGAGCACACCAAAATACTCAGTTTTTATTGATTTTACTAGATTATAATTTTCATTATATCATGTTTAAATGTTCTTCAAGTATTAAAATTGTTAAGTGTACAAATGGTTTTTAAGTGCATTGTTTCTCAGAAAGCATGGATAGAGCTTTTTTGGAGGGAGTTGATTTAGGTCAGAGGACTTTTCTATGAGATCTTAGTGTCGGTGTGGTTTTCCTATAATAAGAATTACATTTTGGCTTTCATGAATTTAACCACATCCATAAGTTGTCATTTTAAGTTTCCAGTTTGGGTTGCTTCAGAGTTAGAATCTAAAGACAATGTTGAGTAGTCTTAAGTACAATGTACATCTAGATTTTACCTACAGATAAAGGTGGTATTTTCAGGTATAAATGCAATCAGTTTAGATAATACTTATTTTTTTAAAATAAGTTTGGGAACAGATAGTGATTCTTGATAAGGAGAAGGCAAGGCAGGAATAGTAGAAAGCCTCAAGCCACTAATTTTCAGTTCCATAATATCACTCACTGTTTTCTGCTAACATACTAGAGAAGTTGGTGAATCCAACAAGCATGGTATGATGGAGATTAGTTAAGATAACTTTTATTATATTTGAATAAACAATGAGAGGAATTAATATTGGTAAAAAAAAAACATAGAATGTTTCTATTCCTAATATCTTATGTCAGAAATATTTATAGAATTTGAAGTGTTTAAGAGAGTAGTGAAAAAAGTTACCAATCTAAATTGTCTGATGAAATAATCTCTTGTGATATGCATTTATCAAAGCAGGTGAGGATGCAAATTACTGAAGCTCATTGAAAAGAGAGAAAAATTAAAGTATCATATGTATACTGTTATTTGTATAACATACAGAAAGCAAACAGTGAGCTATGATCCATTATCCACTTACTAGAAATATTTTATTCTTAAATTTTATCAGAGAAAATGGTGTCACTCCAGACACTCCAAAACTTTCTTCTTCTGTTTTTCTTTTTTGCTCTTTTGTTAGGAAAAATTTTAATATAGAAAAATAGAGAGAAGAACAGTTCCTTTCAAGTTCCCACTGACTGCATAGGCTTCATGTTGTATATATCTTGTTTATTCAGTCAAACTTGGGTGATAGAGGTTTAATTTGTGTCCCGTCATTTGCTGTTACAGATAAAACTACAGTGAATAACTCTTATCCATATCATTTTGTACTCACACACACACATCTTTAAGATAAATTAGTAGATTGGTCTTATTTTGCATTTAAATTTGAAGCTATCACAGACATCAACTATTTGAAAGGGTTTTTATCACCTGGGCATGTGAAGTCTTAAAGGCTAAGTGTGCCAACATAATACATCGAGAAAAACCTTTATTCTGAAAATATATTATACAGTATCCTACACAAGGTGCATCACTGGTCTTATAGCATCACCTATCCCATTTCACCAGTGCCATAACCTTCTTAGTGATATCCAGGTGTCTGTGTATTTAGTGTGTCTTTACAGTCCTCTGTCTTACTTGTTACTCATGCAGCTGTTTCTGATGTAACATTTCAAATTGAGATTCCTCCACAAATTTTAGATAATTTGACTAAGTTTATTTGACACAGTACAGTCTTCAATATAACAGTATGAGTAGTTTATTTTTTCTGTTTTCTTAATCACTGTTTTAGATTTCTACATTAATCTCTTATTTTCTTATATTAATTTTTAAAGCTTCTGATGTCCACAAATTTTCTGATTCCTTAAGACTATGGCTGTAATGTAGTAGTTCCATTCAAGTTTAGAATAAGAAACAGGTTTTTCCACTGTATTTTTTTTATAACTCCTTTGGGACTACCAACTATAACTTTATTAGAACATTTTTCCTCATACTGTTGTCTTTCTAGCCCTCCTTTTTTAGATAGTGTGAGTATAGTTCTGACATTTACAATTAAGTATCCTTTAAATGCAAATAACTTACTGGATGATTTTGTTAGCCCCTATTTCCACCTCTTTAGTTCAGGTCCACAGTATCCCTTATCTGAAGTCCTGAGACCAGATGTGTGTTGGAAATAATTTTTTGTCTTAATTTTTAGAAAGTGTGTGTGTGTATGCATTTATATCTAAAGTATAATGTAACTCCTGTTGAGTTTCTGGCAGTACCTGGTTATTAAGCCCATTAATATCATTTCAGTGAACCATATGAATATCATTAAATGGAAAAGCCTCCATTAGTAGAGTCAGCTTTTGCTCCCATGTGAGTTACTAAAAGCTTGAGGTTCTTTGGAGCTTTTGGGGTTTTAAAATTGTGGATATGGAATCATGGATTTGTATGTTCTTCCCTTTTAAGACTTGTGGGTTTTTTTTTGTTTGTTTGTTTTGTTTTTTAATGATGTATAAGTAATAATTGACCTACTTTTCAAGTTGACATTGATAAGGAATTTTTGATTGATAATTATTTCGTTCATAACTCTGAAATCTGCTACCAAGTAATATTGGTCTCTGTCTCATCCTCTTTTCTGAAACGGAGTTGTTAATTGCCACGTATTCAGGGAAATAATCAAAGAGAATTAATAAAATACTGTAAAACTTTAATAAAGAATGCAGCATCTTAAAGTGTTATTCATTAGGGGTTCGGAATTTTTAACAGACAATATAATAATATTTTTTCCCTCCAATGCAGGTGTTCTTTATACATTTTCCTACAGGGCTCCTCTGTGGAGAAATCCGAAAAGCATATGTAGAATTTGTCAATGTCAGCAAATGTCCTCTTACTGGATTGAAGGTTGTTTCTAAACGTCCAGAGTTCTTTACTTTTGGTGGTAACACGGCTGTTCTAACACCACTAAGTCCCTCAGCTTCTGAGAACTGTAGTGCTTACAAGACTGTTGTGACAGATTCTACCTCTGTGTGTACAGCACTCACATCATCAGCTTCTTCTGTAGACTTTGGTATTGGCATAGGAAGTCAGCCAGAGGTGATTCCTGTTCCCCTTCCTGATGCTGTTCTTCTACCTGGAGCTTCGGTTCAGCTACCAATGTGGTTACGTGGGCCAGATGAAGAAGGTGTCCATGAAATTAACTTTCTGTTTTACTATGAAAGTGTTAAAAGGCAGCCTAAAATACGGTGAGTATTATAAAACTTTTTTGATTTAACTTCTGTATTTTATGTATGTAAACACAAATTCAAGTAAACATTTTGATATTTGTTAGCATGTTGTTTTAAGATTTTATTTTCCAAATTTTGCATGATGCTTATATCTGAGGTTATCCCTAATACAAATTCTAAGTGGCTGAAAGTGGGGGCGGGGGCAGGGGAACTATGTTAATCTTTTTTTGTGTGGATTTTCTATCTATAAATATCATGATTCTTTGATACAGCTAAGTATTCTGGCCAGAGTTATCACATAATAATGAAATTCACAGGTACCCTTTGTATGTGAAGACAACCTGAATACAGTCATCTTGTGTTTAAGAAAATTATTTTGTTTTACCTTTCCTCTTCCCTTGTGCCCTCCACACCCCGGCCCCCGAGAATGCATGAAAAAAATGTATGTGCTTGCTGAACAGATCTTATCATGAAGATCAATGAAGAAATCAAACTTAACTGGCACTCAGAAGGATTGTGACCTATTGTATTAACAGAGCAAAGTATTTTATTTGTGATAATGCAGTTGTCATTTTTACAAAATTAACTAGGCATGATTGTGCTACATTTATTTTATTTATTGGACTATTTGAATTATCTTGTAAGACGTCTGTAGGGACAATTAGATAGTATTTGTAAGTACAATTATATTTTATATCCTAACTAAGTGTTAATTTTCAAGAAGAGGATACAGAGTACTTTAGCCAAATCTAGTAGTATAAAATGGAATGTAGTAGTATAAAATGAACTTCCAAGGAAGGTAATGATTTCAGAATTTGGATATTTAGGAGATATGCAAGAGAGTAGTTGGTCTTCTAGGGAGAACCTGTATGTTTGAATGAAGATTTGCAAGTTATGAAATGCAAACTGAATGAGTTAGTTTGACCACAGTGTAAAACGTATAAAGGAACCAAAGGGGAGTAAATCTTGAAATGTAAAACTCTGCTGTGGAGGGCCTTGAATGCCAGGTGGAAGTTTGACGTTTACTTGGTAGGTGTTCCGTTTCTTTGGAACCACTGTCACAAAAGGCATAATGAGGACATTACTCCATGAAGATTATTTTTTATGTGCTATACAGATGAGTTTAATGAATAGGGAAAAGCCTAGAATCAGGGAGACAAATAGTTTCCTTCCAAATTGAGAAGGAAGAATTGAACTGAAGTTAGGCCAACTAGATAATTTTACTTTACTATATTCTTTTTTTTTTTTTTTTTTTTGAAGAGCAAATGGTCCAGAGAGTTATAAGATTTTAAAAGCTTTATTTGGAATTAGAGAATCATAACACAGGGAGAGGTTTTTAGATTAAATTTGCAGTTTTTTTATTTCTTTAGTCACAGAATATTAAGACACACTGCAGTTATTTGTACCAGCCGATCTTTGAATGTACGAGCCACTGTCTGCAGAAGTAATTCTCTGGAAGATGAGGAGGGCAGAGGAGGCAATATGCTAGTCTTTGTGGATGTGGAAAATATCAATACTGTAAGTTGTTTTAAAACTAAATTATGTTTTTAGTTATATTTGAAGTGTTTCCTTTATTTTTAGTAATGGATTTTTTTTTTCCCTTCACAAGGCAGCATAAACTAGGAATTAAGGAAAGTTCATGTAGCATAGAGTGTGAAAACATCTTAATTCTCCATTAGCTTTGTAATTTTAAGTGTCATCACATAAAAGGATCTGGTGGTATTAACATGGTATTTATCCATGTGATATGTAGCCCCATGTGCCAGTAATTCAATCCCAAAGACTCTCTTAACGTATTTTCTTTTTTTTTTTTTTCTTAACGTATTTTCTAAAGTATTTTCATAAAGTCTCACCATTGAGAACCTTTTGATGTAATTAAATTTACAAAGTTAATAGGATTTCACATCCACTGTTAACTTGATAACCCTTCACTAACACATTTCTGACAGTACCTCTATATAAAACATTTCAAACATTTTACCGTTCCTTTCACTGTATCTTAAATATAAAAATAAATATTCTTGAAGAAGGGATTGTGATCTCATGATTAAAATAGGATCTTAGCTTCAAATTGATTCAGTTCAGATACTTATTTGAATGTTACTTATTAATTCTGTAATGTCCTTTGCTTTTAGCTTCATAAATTTGTAAGGTCACTTCTATTTAGGATATTTAGGTTTAATGCACTAATACTTTATTTTGATTAGTATTAATGCAAGTATCAAAAAAAATCAATATTTGTAAAAGAAAATTTTCACAATTTCAAATTATCTCTTATTCGGGAGAATAAAAAATTACATACAATTTAAATAGCTTTATGTACATTGTATATTGGGATTCTGTTTTGTGAGTATTTTGTTTGTTAATTTGTTTGCTTTGCCTTAATGGGAATAGGATATCAGTAGGATCAGAAGAACTGAAAAAGAAAATAGTAGTTTTGATTAAAAATTGACTCATTAAGATAGATCCTCAAAACTAAATATTTTTAGTATTTTAAAATTTGCCACTGGGAGTACATTATATGTTTTTTAGATGAAATGTTGACTTCACTGTTTTAAGATATTTAAAGAGGGATTTAAATAACTTAAACTTTCTGAAGTATATATTGTTAATTTATTTCAAAATAAAAATTTCATTTTATGTTAATTGATATTGACTTTGGTAATAGTGTCTGAAGATTGTTTTCATTGGAATACTCTAAGTTAGTGCTTCTAAATCCTGAATGATTCTTCCATTTCTTTTTGATAGAGTGAAGCAGGTGTTAAGGAATTCCATATAGTACAAGTATCAAGTAGTAGCAAACACTGGAAGTTACAAAAATCTGTAAATCTCTCTGAAAACAAAGGTTTGTGTCTTTTTCCCTCTTCATAGTAAATTCTGACATTCTTCATTGCTTGATTTTTTTCAGAATAGTACTATAGTATAAGATTATTGGTCCCTTTCTTATTTTTAAGCATTAAATTGTGCTTTTATTAGTTTATGTGACTGCAAATCAGGTTACCTTCTTTACTTCTTTCTTTTCCATTGTTTTATTTGTATCTTTCTATTTGCATTTTTTTCTGTTCTTAATCAGTTGTAAATATTGGTGCCTGAATACATGATCACTGTCAAAATTTCAAACAGTGCAGAAACATATAGACTAGGATATTGAAGTTTATCTTTGTTTCCTTTGCCATTAGAAGACTGGATTTTCTGTGTATAATCATACCTGTGTATTGACTGGTTCTTCTCTGTATTTCCATACCTATATAACATTCAAACAAAAGACTGTGCACACTTGTGCTATATGAGTGTATTGACAAATTATTTTCCAAAATGTTTCTCTGTCAGTTTGTCATCCTGCCAATAGTAAGAGACTATGTATAAAAATGGAGTGAAGCTGGAAAAGAATTGTATGATATGTATTTGAAAGATATAAAAACCCTTACTTAGCCTCACTGTTTTTCTTATTTTTGGAATTTATACAAAGGTATTAGTTTAAAATATGGGGAAATCCATATATTTAGTCAGTTTATTGCAAGGTTATGCTTACCATGGAAAAAATTACTGTAGCTTTAATATAAATTAAGCTTCAACCTAGAACTGTTTTGTGGTCATTAAAATATATTAGCATTTTACAAGTGTCTGGTCTGTAATTGTGGGAAAATGCATCATAGAAAAGTATGTACGTATGCCAATATTGGTATAAAACAAACATATGAAGAAATAATAGAGTGGTGGAATCGTGTGGGCTCTCTAACCCCCAGTTCTGGTCTTTCAAACTTTGTTTATCTGTAATGTCACATATGAGGGCTGTCTGGAAAAAATCCAACCATAAATGCCTCTGTTTTTCATAACACATGGCTGAATACTTTCCAGACATCCCTCATATATAAAAAGAGATAGATAGATATACACATATGGAACATGTATTTCAAGACAGTTTTTTCCATTTTATGGGCAATTTACTTCATTGATATAAAAGCAGACATTTTTCATTAAAAACATTTTTTATGATTATGAATTATTTTCTAGTTTGGCTGAAGAAGTCTGAATAATGAGTTACTTTTACCATGTCATAAGCTGAAAAAGAATCTTTGAAATTTTCTCTTTTTTTCCTAGATGCCAAACTTGCCAGCAGGGAAAAGGGAAAGTTTTGCTTCAAGGCAGTACGATGTAAGGAAAAAGAAGGTAAATTCATTTTACTTTCACATTTTCTTAATGGTCATTTTATATTTTGTGCCAGTGATTTGATTGGTCTGTTTTCCCGTTTTTAGTTGCTACACAGTCCTCAGAAAAATACACCTTTGCAGATATCATCTTTGGAAATGAACAGGTATGCTGATAAGCACAGTAGCATTTGATTTTAAAAGTCACAGTTCTGGAATATCTAACTAATTTGGCAAAACTATTGCTTTAGTAATCTCCAAATTCTTTAGTGGATTGAATTTATCATTTTTGTTGGTTTTTGTAACTTGATTTCATGCCCCAAACAGACCCCAAATGCTATATGGACTGTACCATTTTAATTAATTAATTAAAATAAACTTTTTTTGGAGAGGATCACATGAAATAAGTCCTTGGGGTAAAAGAAAGAAACAGTATTATATGAGGGAACCTATTCATTAGGGAAAATAGTCATTGTGGAAAATATAGATGATAATCCTCTGGATTTTGGTATATCATATGGTTCTGAGACCCAAATCATAAGCCCTTTTGTGATTTTAAATGTATTACTGTCTAGGGCAGTGAAACTATGACTTCATTATATATAAGAACCACCTAGACCATTGGTTTTCAAACTATCAAAAAAATGCATATGAGTCACCTGGAGATCTTGTTAAAATCTTAAAATAACTTGTTAAGATTCTGATTTAATAGAATTGGGGTGAGAACTGATATTGCTATAAGCTCCTAGGCGATATTGAGGTTATCAGGCTGTGGACTCTATTTTTGTCCTAGACAATTTTATAAAAATGAGAGTTTTGCCTTTCGGTCTGTAAAGCTCTAGTTCATTACCTCTTGGGTCACGCTTGGGAATATGAATTTTTAACAAGCCCTGCAGGTAATCTAAATCTGGGGATCTGCTTTAAAAAAATACTATACCAAGGATGTAAAATTCCATGTGGTTGTATGTGTTGTCATAGTGTTTATTTTTTCTTGTGCTCTTCTCCTTGATAATTCCAAACATCGTTATTCTTTTGTATTTCTCTTAATCATTTGCCTTTATCTGACTTACTCTTTTGACCATTTGAGGAAGAGCTATTTAGAAATAGCTCAAGGCACCAAGAGCCCAATAATTCCAAACAAGTATGACTTTTGGAGACACTGTGCTTCCTGAATGGTTGAATTTAGTTTTTAGGGCTTCAGTTGTTTATTTTGTTCATTTCATTTTTAAATTTAAAATCTCTAGAAACATCATCAGAACCCTTAAATTATATTCAGGTTGTAATTTTTATTGTATTTGTTGCTAAATTATTTTGTATAGAAGCATTGAAGGAAGCAGAAACAAAGACATTTTCTTTTGATGAATCTGGTTGAGTAAATAGAGCTTAGCAAACACTACAGAGCAATGAGAAAAGTCTGGGAACAATGGCTTACCAGAAAAAGTTCATTCTGCACATGGGGAAAATGTGTATATTTATTAACAATTACTTAATAACTAAAAGCTTAACATCTATATAATATAGCCTATAATGAAGCACAGTATTCCATTAAGGGAAATCCTGTAGTTCTGAATCCACTTAAAATTCTTTTCTCATGTTCTTTCCCTTTTAAGTATAAAAGCCAAATTAATACCAATAACTTCATTGCATTCTGTTTTATTGGATGTTGCCTAGTGTTCTAAATATTTGACTGAGAAAACTTCTGTTATTTTAATTAGTAAAAAGTTTCTAACTATGTTATTCGTTTTCTTAGAGCTGCCCATTCATCCTCCCTGGATACTTGGAAGGTCAAACCTAATGTCACAGCAGTGTAGATTAATTATTTTGAGGTAACAGTTTTAAGATTCAGGGTAATTTATTTTAGTGTTCAGGTCTTTGTGCAACCTTCCTATATTCTACCAAATTGACAAGAAATTATTGAATAAGCTTATTGAGTTTATATAAGTTATATAAATAGAAACATAAAGGTATATGTAATGGAAAACATTTATGTAGACAAGTGATTTTCTTTTAACAGATAATAAGTTCAGCAAGCCCATGCGCAGACTTCTTTTATCGAAGTTTATCCTCTGAATTAAAGAGACCACAAGCCCAGCCATCAGTGCATACAGAAAAACAGTCAGTAGAGGACGCTGTGAGATTAATTCAGAAGTGCAGTGAGGTGGATTTGAATATTGTTGTATTGTGGAAGGTATGTGTCATTAAATTACTTCGGCAAGCCTTGCTTATAGATACTTGATTCTTAAGCTAAAGAATAAATATAAGCTTCTCTTTACTTTTTTTTGTTGTTTTTTTGCTAAACTTTTCAGTTTTAATATTAAAGTTATTTTATAACTTTAACAGTTCCATGACTTTTTTGCTTAAAGAAAGAATTCATTCAGATTCTGTTATTGTTACTTCTAAGTGGTAATGAGAATACTATAGGTCAGATAGCTCCATGAAGGCAGGTATTATTATTAAACTCTTTCTTTTGGCATTTTCAAATACTGGAAAAGGAAAAACAGCACCATGACCCTCTAGGTACCCATTGTAAACTCCAATAGCCACTAATTTGTTACTGTTTATCTTTAATCTATTCCATACTCCTCCTTTGTTTTATTTTTACCTTCCTTTATTTTTTTCTGTACCATATTTTTTTAAAAATTACATAGTATTTTTATCTGTAAATGCTTCTGCATGTACTTCTAGCAGATAAAGACTTTTTGTTTACTATAACCCATGCAGTATTATTATCTCAATCAAATTAACAGTAACTCTTAATAATTATCTAATTGTTGGTCTGTGTTCAGTTTTTCCAGATTATTTGAAAAATTTTATTTTATTTTTTATTTTTTATTTTTTTAGAAAATCATAACCAAATAAGATCCATACATGGCAGATCAGAATGAGATTGTTTAGATATTATTAGTCTTTCCTGAGTTACCTGAAGTATACTACAGAGGAAGCTTGCTTTTCAATATACATCTTATGCAGATACTATTTTTTTATAAACAGATGATTCTACAGTGAAAAAAAATCAATGCTAGCTTGGTTTCAATAAAACTGCTTTTAAGTAAATTGTTTCATTGATTGTAGAAGGTGTTCAGTATTAAAAATATCAGTTACATATTATTAGCTTGAAATAAAATGTCCTTGAAGCTCAGACTCAAGAAATCCTATTTTTAGACTTAGCAGCATAGTCCCTAAGGTAAGCCAATCACCCATTAAATAAATGTATAATAGACCCTTGACATTTGTGTCTGTCATTCCATAAATTCCTTCCATGTAAATGTAACAATGTGATGTTTCTAAGATAGCATTTTGAGTAATGTATGCTCTGTAATGTGCACTCATTGTTAAGTCCACAGTAACCTTGGTTGGGGTTACTGTGTTAGAAAAGTGTTATCTTTTTTAAAAAGAGCCCTAAACAAAAGCCCAATCAGTACTAGTTTTGCTGATCATGTAAAGAAAACTAAGATTGTGATTCTTATTCACTGGAAAATTTGAATAGATTAATAAATGGGATATTAAGTGACTAGTATCTGTGATAACTTTATCATTTGCTCTTTTGAGAAGGTGGGAGATTTTCTTTAGGGAGGACTCTAGAAAATACAAAAATGACCCATTGAATGAAAGAAAAGTCTTGAAAAGTCATTTAAGTTGTGGAGTGGGATGCATAGGAAGCATAGGATTTTTGGATAAAATATGATTCAGGAGAAAACTGAGAGCTTGGACAACATTTTTGTGGGGGAAAAAGGTTGAAATGGGGGTATGGCATAACTCCTAATCAATCTTAACCAAAAAGAAAGGTGTTTTAAAAAGTTAAGCTTTTGTTCTGGGAGTAGAATACATTATAAAATTAAGCATGGCTAATGGGTGATTTACTCAATCCCATGAGACCACTGGAAAAGTTGTAGACATGTCTCAAGACTTTAGTTATCAGCTATCAACCTCCCTTGATTAAAGATCACCCCATCAAATGTTTTAACTCCTACATTTTTGGGTTGTGCATGGATGGATATTGAGCAGGTTCCTGGGCTGTCCTATGCCTTAGTATAGCACTACTCCAAATGTGACTTGTGGGTGACAAACTATCACTAGTAAGTATAAAATATGTACAGAAATAAAAAATAAACATTTAGAAACCTTTATAGCATTTTGGCTGAGTAATTTTATGTCTGTTCAATATAGTAGTAAGAAAAAACTGGGCTTGTCACATAAGCCTTTGTATTTGCATACTGTGACAATAATAGTATATCAGAGCCATTTACAGATTCTATTTTCTCTTGGACAGAAGCAGTTGAAGAGGAAAAAGAGTTATGTTGGAACAGGTGTTTTGATATTGATGAAATCAGTTCTCTGTACAAGAAAGAAAAGGCCCTTTAAAATAATTTAAAAAAGCATTTATACCTATATTTGAGATCTCCAGGGACATGACATTTCAACTCATGAGATTTATGATTGTACTCACAGATATAGCTCTACTGTGTGATAAATATGTGGGTATTTCGGAGGCAAGAATATAAGAAAAAGCCTTTTGCCTTTATATTGTCATTCCAGTAAAGAAAAAAGTTTGTGTTATGGTACTGTTCTTTAGGACAAGTTTCTTAAGAGCTCTAGAAAATTTGAAAAGATTTCAAGATGTGTCTCTCAAATATCCAGGCCCAACTGTGTTATATTGAGACAGAAACAGATTTTGACAAGATACTTTACACATTGAATGAATGAATAAATAAAAGTAGAAATGCTGACACAGCCATGAGTGTTCGTAATTGATATTAGACATAATATTTCTACCTTCCATCAAATATGGTGTTGGTTGCTTTTGAGGTTGCTACCAAGCAAGATAACATTTTTGTGCTTTTTGTCTTAGGCTTACGTAGTGGACGACAGTAAGCAGCTTATTTTGGAAGGTCAGCATCATGTTATTCTTCACACTATAGGAAAAGAAGCCCTTTCATATGCTCAGAAACAGGTAATAACAGCGTTTGCTTTGGTGCTTTCCTGTAAACTTGTAGGAGTTTTTTCGTTTGATTGGTTTCTGTGTTTCTGATGGGATCTGGTTTGTGCAGGTTTTTATGTTGGGATTTCAGTTGGGGGTTAGTGGCAGAAGACTGATTAAAATTAGAAATGAACACAAATGGCTTTTAAAATTCAGTAGCATCTTGAGTTCCCTGGTGGTGTAGTGGCTTAGGCTTTCGGCACTGTCAATGCTGCAGCCTGGGTTTGATTCCCAGCCAGGGAACTACCCACATTAAAAAAAAAAAAAAAAAATTCGGTAGCACCTTATAAGAATATTAAGATGCATTTGTGATCTTGAAGTTTCCTAAGATATAATCTACACTGAATCTAGAATTGATACTTGCTTGAAAGGAAGGGAACCATGTTCTGTTCTCATATTTGTTGTAACAGGGCCACACAATTGGAGAACTCCAGAGGGCATAGCATAAAATGTAAAGGGTGGCTGGCCTCTGGAGTTGTGCAGCAGTTGGTAATAGTGTTTAGTATGTTTTCTTATTTTTTCCTAAAATAATATTTAATCTTACTAAAAAATTCTTGTAGTATATATAAACAAAATTTAAGCACATTTGGTCCAGTTATTTAAATAATTTTCTTGTATTGTATTTAAAAATAATGAATCTTAGTTTTCAAGCTTTTCTCCTCATTATTTTCTACAGCTTTTATTTTGAAATAATTTTCAAACGTACAGAAACACTACAAGAATAGTAAAGAGCACTCTTTTATATCTTTCGGGTTCACCAGTGGTTATCATTTCTACCTTATTTGCTCTGTCGTTTTTCCCTATTTACGTACATACCTTTTTTTCCCCTGATAATTCTCAAGTAATTCTAAGTAAAATGCAGACATCTGGCTCCACTACCCTAAATACATCACTGAATGTTTCTAAAAACAGACAATCTGTATCATATTCATACAAACCATGATTAAATTTAGGAAGTTTAGCATTGATACAGTGATCTTAATATATAGTCCATATTTCAATGCTATCAAAGTTCTCAGTAATACTCATATAACTGTTTTTTTCCCCCTATTTGGGATCTATTTAGGATCATGCATTGTATTTACCTTTCATGTCTCTTTAGTCTTGTTGAAACTGGAACAGTTTCTGTGCCTTTGTCAGTATGGCTTTGACATTTTTGAAGAGTATGGACCAGTTATTTTAATGTACAATAATACTTCTTGGGTTTTCCTTGTGTTTTCTCATGATTAAGATTAAGGTTATAAATTTATGACAAAAATACTGCATAAGTGATGTTATGTCCTTGTCAGTGTAGTCTGTCAGAAAGTACATGATATTAGTTTGTCCCATTATCAATGATGGATCAATGATTAAGGTAGTGTCTGCCATATTTCTCCACAGTAAAGTTATTGTTTTTCCTTTTTTTTTTTTTTTCCTTTAATAATAAGTAATTTGTGGGAAAATAATTTGAGACCATGTAAGTCATTGATTTCTCATCAAATTTAGCTTCAGTTTTTATTTTCATGGTTACTAATGACAGTTTTCCATTAGGTTTAATGAAGATACCAACCAATTTAATCCAAAATCTATTACTTAATTTTAAGAAAATCATTTTTCTCCCTTTGATTAACACAAAATCCTAAGTTTTAGATGTAAATGTTATAGAATGTTGATGAGTTTGAACATTTCAAACAATGGCAAGATTAGTACTTAGAAATGAAACAATTTATATAAAATTTAATCTTCTGACATTCCCATTTTGTATACTATGTATTGTGTATCTTTTTTATTTCTATGTATTTTACCTTTGAAATATTTTATATTCTCTTTATATAATTAACTGAGCTTGGGAGATACGGCTGTTTCATCATACTGTGAATAAAAGATTTGAAGCCCAAAGACTTTCAGATTGATGACATAGTGCAAATTCCTTGTGTAACATGATGGATCTTAACTTTATTCTTCACTTACAAAACAAGGATAGGAGTACTTTATACTTTCCTCTCTTGTGATAGAACTGTCATCAGGTAGAATCAAACCCTTATTGTGAAACCACCATACAAATCCTTTTGCACTGAGTGTGAAAATACTTGCTGCTACCCTTAAGGTTATGGAAGAAATTGAAACTCTTCTAAATAGTCTCTCAGTAAATAGCCTTAGGTTTTTAGTCTTCCTTTTATGGCCATTGTGCAGGTATTTTCCTCCTGATAGGTGGTATATAGAAATTTATTCAGTGAAGTCTCAAACAACTTGTTTTCTTTGGTGATTAGAATATATTAAACAATAATACATATGTGAACTTTTTATTAAAGTGTAACATAAATGTAGAATGGTGAATAGCTCATTGAATTTCACAAATGGAAGAACATTGCAGTATATCCAGGACCCAGCTCAAGAAATAAAATATAACCAGCACCCCAGAAGTTCTGTTCTTGCTTTCCTCCAATCACAAGTCTTCCCTCCTCCAGGGTAAACCTCTAGTCACTCTTCTCTGATTTATAATTAAAAAAACAAATTTAGTTCTTGATTTGCACTGTTTAGATCAGGGTCAGGAAACTTTCTGAAAAAAGCTTGATAGTAAATATTTTAGGCTTTATGGTCAGAAGGTCTTTATCATACTCTGTTGTTAGAGTACAAAAACAAGAAAAACAAACACAGATGTGCTGTGGCTGTGTTTCAACTAACATTCTTTACAAAAATAGGAGACAAGGTGGGTATGGCCCATGCATTACATATAGTTTGCCAATCCCTAATATAAGATCCGAATCCAACTTGACTAGCAGGAAATTAAAAATCAAAGTTTTTCTCAATGGCAAAGGAAAATGGAGAAAAACTAACCAAGAAAAAAATAGTAGAAATGGGACATTATTCTGTTTTTTTCAGATGATAATGATACTTATTGAAATATGTACAGTATACCTGACACTGGCTATATACTTTTACATGCACATTTAACCTTTAGTTAGTAGTTGAAGCATTATAAACTGTCCAAGATCATAGAGGTAATATGTGAAGTTGCTGGAATTCAAGTCTAATGACAGCACATAATAAATAGGGAATGAATAAATGATTTTAGATCCTATTTTCTTTATCCTAGGTTATATCATATGTGATTCCAACTCTTTGTTTAAATAACAACAGAAAAACTATTGTTTATGCCTTACTTTATTGGTTTTAACTTCTTTTGTTTATGTACACTGTATTTTAACAATACAGTGTTTTTATTGTCGTATTTTTTTCTTTTCTCAGGAGCCACCAGAAATGGAACTATTAAAATTTTTCAGGCCCGAAAACACTACAGTTTCATCAAGACCATCAGTAGAGCAACTTTCTAATCTCATTAAAACAAGTCTTCATTATCCAGAATCATTTAATCATCCATTTCATCAAAAAAGGTTTGAGGATTTTTGTTGTTGTTGTTGTTAAAATTTTTATGCTGTACACACAATGGCTTTAACCCAAACATTGAAGAAGAAAATTAGAATAATATTGAGTCTATAGAAATGGCTCTTAAATAGTTTGCTTTTTACTACAATTACTGTATGTTGCTACTGTGGTTAAAAATGAATGTTGCCTCAGCTACCTCAGTTGCCAGAATTTTCCCTTTGATGAGCAGGTTATCTTTAACTCAAAAGGAAAAAAAAGGAAAAAATATATCATGTTGTATTTGTTTTAGACACGGAAATTAAACCTAAGACATCACTGACTGCAATATAGACACAACAAACAGTTCAAATTCAGACAATGTTATTTACTTAAGATTTATAAGTGGCAAACTTTCTAAGGAATGATATATTTATACTTTTGGTAAATAAACTTAAGATTCTAAAAATAAAAAGACAAATTAGATGAGACTTCATAAAGTTGTTGGTTTTGTACAAGAAAAGATGAAAGAAAGATGTCTGTTAAAACCAGTTTGTAAGTGGTAGTTGAAGGTATGAATTTTGGAGAATTCATACTGGATATGGGTGGGATGGGTTGGAATAGAACAAGGAGAACCGTGACCTGTAGAACAGTGACATCTGAGAGAGAAGAAAGTGGGATCTCAGAGGTTGAATGAGAACAGTTCAAGGAGAGGGGAGTGGTTAACATTTTACAGCTCTGCAGAGAGGTCAGATAGTAAATGGACCAAAAAGTTTTTGTTGGATCTAACAATAAAGAGATTGCTGATAATTTTTGAGAAGAGTGTTATTTATATAGTAGGGGTGGAAGCATGGCATAGTAGGTTGAGGAGAGAATGGGAGGTAAGCCAGTAAGATACTGATGTAGACTACCCTTTCAGGAAGCTGGGCATCAGGGAAGATCCACTCATTGTCTTCTTACTACTAATAGCTAAGTTACAGATACTTGCATGGTCTTAAAGGAAACGATGGGCTATAGGAAGGACAACAAAATCCTCCCTTAGTAGATGGAAAGTTACACCAAAGAATGAAGGATTAACTTTGGACTGACAAAATATCCAACTTATTGTTGAAGCAGGGAGAGAAGAAAGTAGAAATTTTAGCAAGTTTGCACATTGACGTGCTTCCATTTAGAGAGTATTAATAGGAGAAAGCTTAACTACTCAAAGTAATTAGGAGATAAGAGAATAGGAGATAGAGAAATTTTAAAAAGTGAAATTTGAGGATAACTACTGAGAGGAAAGAGAAGCAGCTTGCTAAGGACACACAGAGTGTACTGGGCAAATTAAGACCTTGACAGACAGAACATCAGCATATATTTAAAAAGTAACTACTGTTGATGGACTTTTTATATTTGAAGTACTCGTATTTTGCTTTCTACTTCTGGGAATATTCTTGTACATGTCACATGATGCATGTATGCTTGCTTTTTTTCGCATATTCATCGAGGAGTTTTTCCAGAGTAGTTGTACCAATTTGTACATCCCACTAGCAATATATGGGAATTCCTTTTGTCCTATATCTGTCTTCACCAACACTTGCTACTGGAAATTTTAGCCACTTGTTATTTTTTAAAATACTTTTGGTTGTAAATTTTTGTCTAGGTTTTAATGTTGCTTAGTACTCATTGTGTGTGCTTTTGACTGCTTTAGTCCTATTCCCAGAGATTGCTATTTGATTGGTCCAGGGTGGGTGCAGGGCATCCAACTTTCCTAACGTTATGCACGTGACTAATGTGCAGACAAAGTTTAGGGGAAAAATAATTATGTTTTATCTGTGTTGAACCTGTCTTAACTTCACGTACTTCCATGCACAGTCTTGAATCCATGATGTTTCATTGTAACCTACTCTTCTCCTTTGTTCCTGTTTATCAAACCTGTCCTGCCTCATGTGCTTCCTGAATACCTTAGATTCCATGTTGCTTCTTTTTAACCTTAATGGTTATATCCTTGGCAGCACTTTAAAGGCTAGAGTATTTAGGAGTTCTCCACATGATTCTGTTGGTGTTTAAAAGTGTCCTAGAATCTAGGCAGTTCAGAGAAGCAGGACAGGTTTGATCAAATTAAAGTAGAGCAGTGGGTAAAAATAAAGCTTCACAGAATCAAAACTGTGCATGCAGCATGTGAAAACAAGGCAGGTTTGATAAGGATAAAATGTGTAAGTTTTTTTTTTTCCAATCTCAGCTGCACAGTAGAATCCCTTGGAAAAGTTTTGAAAATCCTGATGCTCAGGACAAATAAATCAGAGTCTCTGGGAGCAGGACCTAGGTGTCTATATTTTTCAAATATACTCAGATGATTCCAGAATGCATCTGTATCAGTCATTGTTGCCACAGTAATGCTTCATAACAAGCCACTCCAGAATTCAGTAGCCTATCCCCATGCTCGTGGGTCTGTAGGTCAGCTGTGATTTGGCTGAAGCTCTTCTTTAAGCTGTGGGTAGGTTGGGTTCATATCTGTCCCACACATATTTTGGGCTCAATGCAAATGGGGCAGCTACCTGGGATATGTTCTCATGGCCTATCTAGAGTTGTACAAAAACTGTTATTGCATAGCACATTTAAGGTTGCTGTTTGCATCAAAGTCATTAATACTACTTTGGCCAAATAGTCTCACCTTCACGATCAACAAGGATGACCCACAGTTCTACAGTGGGAAGGTGAGGGGCGTTAACTGCTAAACAATAATTACGAATACCACAGTAACCAAGGTTGAGAGTCACTGAAATAGAGGGTTGTGTGATTGGCATCCTTTTGAAACTGACGAGCGGAAGCATAATTGAGTGAGAGAGCTGGAGAGATGAGAGATAATGGTCAGAGAGTAAGTGACTATTACTCCACAGAAAGCTATTTTATGTGACTAAAAGAAATACATGGTAAGGTCATAGTAGTTAGACAGCTGAATTTTGAATAATACTGATAATTATGGAGGTGACAGGTCAAGGATTTGAGGAGTTGAATGAGCCATCTACCTAATCATTTAAGTTGTCCAAAAGGATGACAAGATTTGGGATTGAAAGGAAGGAAGCAAACTCATGCAGAAGCTTTTTAATAAACGAAGCCAGTAGATGATACGGAAGACAAGTCCGCAGTGGTCTTTGTCCTCCAGGTGGGTGTGCCTGTGCTTGACAGACATGTTAGGTGCGTGCAGTGGGAGGTAAAGCAGATGTTTCCCTCATCTGTACCTCAGGTATTTCCAAATTCTCATCCCTTCCCCGTCAGAGTGTCTCTGTACTGATTTACTGTCACAGGTTTTCATTTGTCAGTATGGGTTCAGAAAAAAAAATTAAAAACCTTGGAGTACTTTATGACAAAAATGGAGGCATTTTTATGAGATAGGAAGAAGAAATAAATCATCAGTAGGTGGCATTGAGAACTACATTCATGATACATTCTGGCTCAAGATGTGGAAGATATTGGAAGAAAAACAGCATCTATTATTGAGAGGGCTGTAGAAGACTGTGTATTAGTCAAATTTCAGATAAAGGAAGATGTAGAAACTTATAAAGAGGAGAAATTGAAGATCCATAGAAGTGTCCTTAATGGAATGTAGTAATGTGGGAGGGAATGGGACAGTGGGAAGTTTGTTTATGGCAGTAGAACAAAGAACAGTAGAGGATGAGAATATGAGAAAGAATAGGTGACCAGGGATAGCAGAGATACGTATCATACTGGGTTTAGCTGCCATAGATAATCAAAATAAAAAGCCATTTAGATAATGTTTGTGGAGTGTTTGAGCATTATCCTTAGCATTTAACATATTTGGTCTTACCTAATCACCACAACAACCCAAGGGATAGGTACAATTATTATTCTCAGTTACAGTTGAGAAAAATGAGGTACAGCATTGTTGAGCTGATATTTGAGTCTTAGCAGTCTAACTGTAGTATCCATGCCTTTAAAAATGCCGTATTCTGGTGGTGGGAGAATAGTTGTCAGCAGTTTCATCTCTAGAAACTGTTTGTGGTTCATCAGATTAGCATTTTAGAAAGACTGTTGTATAAAGCAATGGTTTTCAAAATGTGGTCACAGAACAGCATCATGATCATCTTTTGGAAACTTGTCAGAAATGCAAATCTTGGACCACACCCAGGCCTACAGAATCAGAAACTCTAGGAGTGGAGCCCAGCAGAGTTTTTTTAACAATCCCTCCAGGTGATTCTGTTGCACACTTCAGTGTGAGAAAGGTCATGTATGAAAAGTACCCAGTGTAAAGAATGGATTGCATTGGGTTGCTAGGTTCAGAGTCTATGGCAATAAACCAAGAGATATGGTGATTTGAAGTTGTAAGGAATGTGAAGATGGAATGAAGTAATCAGGTTCCAGAGATGTGAGGGAGAAAGAATTGACAGGAATTTGTGAAGAAGAATAGAAATGGGGGATGAGTAGGGAGCTAGCTAGTCAGGAACACCCATTCCCAATTAATAGCACTTAATGTAAGCCTGAGGTTTGCTGGGGTAGATGGGGTGCTAGTCACTGAAACAGTGAATGGAGAAAGAAGAAGAATGAAGACAATGAGTTTGATTTGGGCTAGGAAACTTCCAGATGTTCACATTTCTTATTTTACTGGAAGTATTTAGGTAATACAGCTAAACTTTTTCATCTCATCTGAAAAAATTCAAAACTTAGGCCTCAGCTGGGAAGGTGATCCCTTAGGGCAGTATTTCATGAACGGCCTTTTGTTCTTGGGGTCATCATGATGAACCCAAGTTTCATCACCTGCAATGATCTTCTTTAAGAAGTCATCACCTTCTTTCTCAAAAATTTCAAAAAAATTGGAGGAACTTTTCCACCGTTAAGAACTCAATAACAGCACGGTGTTTGAACCAAATATCTGAGCACCCTTCCATTTCAGTTGTGCATGGGGTGAAACATGTAAGCATCTGTGTCCAAGGTCAGGAATGACGGAGGGGAGAGGCCGTGTGACTTCACAGAGCTGGTTATGTCCAGATATGTCTAATGTAACACAAATATTACAGTGAGGCAAAGTTATCAGCCTGCCCTCATAATCACTTTGTATTTATAGGGTAAAATATAAATAGTATGTAACAAGGCTTCATTTGTGCATAGGTTTTCACTTATTATGTTTTTTATTTGAAATCAATTCCAGTCTGTTCATATGCCCTCTTCTGTCACTGTCATTCCTTTTATGCTTCAGTAATTAATTAATTATAAAGTGATATCAGAAACTAGGTTACCTGAGCAAATGTGTCCACTTGAAAGGACTTTTCTCATAACTTACATAGAAATAATTTTCACAGTCTCCAAAAATGAGACTTTTATGCAAATTTGATAGAAAGGCAAATGTACTAGATCATGTTCTCAAAATTAATATTTTCCAAGAAACATAAAACAGGATTAGTTGTTGGCATTTTAATGATTTAGTTTTTTCTCCATTAATCTTTTGTGGTTTAGATTATTTACTTCCGTTTTTCGTTTTGGGAAATAACCACTCAGAAATAGTTTAGTTATATTTTTAAGATTAGCTGTAATAAATTGAAATATAAAGGGTTTTATAGATCTATATTCTGTTATTTATTCACCCATTATATTAATATGTTTTATTTCTTACACAATTTGTCGTAAGTGATTTGAGAACTCAGTTTTTTTTCTTGCTTAACTCTGTTTTTAAGGAGCTTACGCTCTCTTAGGCACTCTTCAGTGTTATTTTCTTGAAACTTGGTTGTTTTGGGTTTTTAAAAATACACAGCTAATTTCTTGTTTGTTTTTCTTCTGTAGCCTTTGTTTAGTACCAGTCACCCTTTTACTTTCCAATTGTTCTAAGGCTGATGTCGATGTGATAGTTGATCTTCGGCATAAAACAACAAGGTAAAGATTCATTTAGTGTAAGATTATTTTGTAGCTTAAGATTGATTTGAGAGCAATTTATATATTTTGAAATTATGCACATAATTACTAACATGGATAGAGAATGTTGACTCAGGCATGCCCTGATTTTTTTGTTTGTTATAGTGGTATAGAGGACTATCTTTGAATTATAATAGAGACAAAATGGAAAGCAATTTCCAAAAGCAGCAAATTAATTTATCCAGAGACAAAAATTTTTATGCAAGTTTGTTGGTGATAGAGAACACTAAAGTGGAAAACCAGGGAGTTTATGATAGATTTTTAAATTTTTTTAGTTTTATTTTCTGATTATAAATGATACTTAATAAAAAAGTATAGGTCCATACTCCCATGTGTGGTACTCCAAGAGCTAGGTGCTTTTTGGAATTCAGAAGTTTTTGGACTTTTAGAAAAGTAATATGAAACTGACTATATATGAGGTCAGACAATCAATTTTGCAAACTCATCCTAAAAAAAAGTGCTACAGTCCTCATTCCTGAATATCACTATGGGCAGCGTATACAAACAACTTGGTAAGGTGTCATATAACCTTGGCAAGGTCCTGCCATTGTACGTTCACTGCGGCAAGTTCGCGAAATTCATGGTCAGATTTTGGGCATGATGACAGCTCTTATGGCCATTCCAGAAAGGGTTCCAAAATTGCTTTGAAGGGTGGACTAGGCGCTGGTGTTGGTGCATAGCTTTCCAAGGGGAGTGCTTCAAATGTGACTGTAGTGATATTCAGCAATGACGTATGTAGCACTTTTTCTAGGATGAGTTTGCGAAATTAATTGTCCAACCTTATGTAACACCCCAAACAGGATTGGAGGCAGCTTTTTGAAATCCATACACATTATGCGTACGTTTATGTATATCATAAATTAATGAACTAATGCCTCATTGGTTGATACTGCATTGCTTTCCATTTTTCAATATTATAAACAGTTTTAATATTATCAGCATTCTTGTGTACATACTTATTTTTATGTATGGATAAACAAGTGGTAGTTAAAAGCTAAAGTTTGAAATCAGGTTCCATCATTTACTAGCTGCAGTTTTGAGTGTTAAATAAGATAATTCACTCTTAGCATTGTATTTAGAACACAGTGCTTGTTATTAAATGTTAGCTATTATAGCAATAGTAATAATAGCTATTGCCATTGTTATTATTAATTAACATTGGCTTCATAAAATGATTTCCAGAAATGGAGTTCCTAGATAGAAGGGATGTGTTATTGGGGCTTTGAGAAATAATTTATAAAGAGGAAACTCTCCAACTTACCCCTTTTCTCCTTCTTTAGTTCAGAAGCATTGGAAATCCATGGATCATTTACGTGGCTTGGACAAACACAATATAAACTTAAGCTGAAAAGCGAGGAGATTCACACTTTGCAGCTGAAAGCATGCTTTGTCCATACAGGTGTTTATAACCTTGGAACTCCTAGGGTATTTGCAAAGTTATCGGACCAAGTTACAGTGTTTGAAACAAGTCAGCAGAACTCCATGCCTGCCCTCATCATCATTAATAATGTCTGACAGCTTGCCAAGTTGTACTGAAATCCACAAGAATCAGTTTTATTTTACTGAATGGGTTTTACAGCAGTATTTGAAATACCTAACTTGCTCTGGAGGTTGGTGTCAGATCACTGCAAAATACTTTTGTCAATTTGTTGATGGAAATCACATTGGACTGAGAATACAGATATTCTTTTTTTGTATTTCTTTCAACCTGGTAATAATTTACATGCTCATAATACAGAATTTCAGTATACCCATGCACCTTATTAAGCCCCATCTTTAAAAACAGTGTCTGAGTCTGCTGTTGCAACTTATCAATGGTATATGAATATTAGGAGACCATTTTTGAGGAAGGAAAGGCCTTGTTGGCAATACTTGGTTAAGCCATTAGCCTATAAATTCCAGCTTTACTGTGAAGTTCAATAGAGTGTTAAATACAGTTTTCCTGTCTTGCTTCACATTTCTCTAAAATCAGTTTTGAACTTTGGTTATAGAGTCATCTTCAGTATCTGGTGGTTCCTATGGCTTATATGTAACTTTGTAAAAAGAAAAAAATTTTTTCTGATGCTTTAAATATAGTTTTGAAAGGAGTTTGACTTTTTTTCCTCATTCATCTCAGCATAGAGTGCACTATTTCACAATTTGAGATTTTTGTCATTTAAATTATCATTCTTTATTATGTAACTTTAACAATTTGAGTTGATCTGTTTAAAATATAAATCTCAAGTTAATTAAAAATAAGCTTTTCAAAAATGTATTATATTTATAACAAATGTACTGTAAATAGAATAAAGACATGGCTATTCACTGTATAGATTTATTAGATCCCTTTTTTTATTCTTGAGGACCTGATATATTCTTTATTTAAAATAAATGCCAACCATATTATGGCAGATAACACACCAAGTTCCTTAGAAAGTGTTACCATCTTTGTTTCCAAAAGTGAAATACTGTGTTTGTTCCTACAGTCCTAGGTGGCCTTGTTATGCGTGAGCAAATGAATATTGTCTTTAAATGTGTCATGTCTGAGGCCCACTTACAAATCTGGATAATCCTCTTGTATCCTGGGAGAAAGGAAGATCATAACATACTGAACCTCTTGTAAATAACCACATTGAAGACTGTGATGCTGGTTATGGAAGAGTAGGTAATTTAGCCTTCCTTCTGAAGGAAAGTAGAAAGTCTGAACAAAATGGAAGACAGCATCTTACTAGAAACAAAGTGTTACCAACATCATCAGTTATTAAAAGACTGGAATCCAGAAGACAGCCAGAGAGATGAGGTCGTCATTTGGGACGACTTTGCCTTGGAGTGTGTGCCCACTTAGGAAGGAGCCCACTGAGAGGCACAGCCTTACATTTGACATGCTGTAAGACAAGTATAGGTCAGGAAATTTAATTAGACTGAAGCAGAGAGAAGGATGAAAAAATAGGTGAAAGAAAAAGGTCAAAGACCTACTGTGTTCGGTGAGAACGTCTTATTTGTTTATATGGAATCCTAGAAAGAGGAGAGCAAGGATGGGGAAAAGCAGTATTTGAAGAGAATCTCAGAATTTTCCAAGCTAGACATCAAGTTAGAGGGATTCAAGTAGTTCAGTAAATTCCAAACAACAGATGCATCATAGTGAAACTTGGAAATTAAAGGAGGAAATGAATACAGAAGACAAAACTTGAATGATAATAATTCAACAAAGCTGACTTCTCACCAAAAATAATGGAAGCCAGAAAAATAGTGGGGTATCTTCAAAGTATTGAAAGAAACTTAACTTCTAATCCAAAATTCTGAGCTCAGCATGAATACCTTCAAGAATGGAAGTGAATCTGAGATGTTTTTTCGGCTGATAAAACCAGTGAGTTTACTTCCAGGTGGCCCTAGGATAATGATGTCTACCTAAATCGAAATCTTTCCATTCGTTCTCCAAATAAATATACAAATAAACAAGAAGGGCAAGTGAAACTACACTTAACTCAAGCTTTTAGCATAACTAGACGTGCTTTTAGCATAACTAGATGAAGCACTACTAACCTCACATTCTCTGTAAGTGGAAAATTTAGCACTAAATTTTAACTAGCTATCTCATGCCTGTCCTGGAAGCCTTTGTGGTGGTCAGTGGAGGAAGAAAAGACAGGAATCCAGAAAGAATGCACGGAAGAGAACTAAGGGGTTATGGGTGAGGTGAAATCACTCTAAACAAACAAAAAGTTGATTCTAAATGTAAAAGTATTCAATAAGAGACCTAGTAGATCAGAGCTCTGAAGTTAGGCGAGGTGTTTGAGGTGTTGCAGGGGAGCTCGGTAGGGTAGGAACAGCAAGGAGTAGGGAGACTTCATGGCACAGCTAAGGAAATGCCTCCTCACAGAATTTACCTTATAAATGAGCTACTTAGAAAACAGTTGAGTATTTTGAGGCTTGTGCAGCCCAAATAACTTT
This sequence comes from Lyroderma lyra, assembly GCA_004026885.1. Lineage (NCBI taxonomy): Eukaryota > Metazoa > Chordata > Mammalia > Chiroptera > Megadermatidae > Lyroderma > Lyroderma lyra. Next base: position 85,686 of record PVJL010005761.1, read on the forward strand.
GAATTTCAACTGAAATTCTTCCATTAAAGATCTCTCTTAGGCCTGACTTCCAGAAGACAACATTAAGATGCAAATACATATAGGTACCCTAACAGCATACCCAAATCCATCTTTAAAAGGGGAGATTTGTCAGACAGCTTGATAAAGCAAGGCTTTAAATGGGATGGAACGCAGGAACAGTGTCTAGAAGGTGGGAGGAGCACGAGTCGGGGGCCTGGCTCCAAAGGAGGATGGGACGGGATGCTGAAGAGAAGCTTAGCCCATTTCATAATTTTTCTCAGGGTTAAACCTGTTGGATAATATTCCCATTGTGTGATCTCAGCATTATTGGGCTGTAATTTTTCCCCTCAAGAGAAAAGTTTATGTCATATCTCCCTACCCACCCACCCCAGCCCCAGTCTTCATGGTTTGATTTTTCAGCTTTACTAACTTCAAAGGTTCTCAGTTCCTTACCTGTTTGAATTAATTACGCTGCACTTGGTGGCAAGAAGGGACATCTGAGAACTGGATGCTTGTGAAAGGCTAAAATGAGTGTTCTTTTTTGCATGGGAATGGACTGTCTTAATTCAGTAAACATTCCACCAGAATGTAGTGTATAGAACAATCTGAAATCTTTGGAAGAATGTTAGTATCTGTTGATTAGACAGTCTGGTTTCAGAATAACTTTAATTAGAAAAGGGGCATTAGACTGCACAAGGGACACAAGGGAATTTTAACACAAAGCCTTGATTCAGATGGAGAGTGTTTAGCAGGGAGGTCTCAGTCACTGAAGGAGGAGGACAGGGTGGGCAGGAGTGGCTGTGACAGCCAGCATCAGCCACTCTGGAGCAGGCGGGCCCCCAGCCTCTGTGCTGTACGTGGGCGGCTGCCACGATTTGTTCCAGTAACCCTCCAAGAGGCAGCTGCACAGCAATGAGGAGAGATCAAAAGACCTAGTTTTGCAGGCCCTAAAGGACACAGAGCTACTCTTGTTGCTAGAGGGGTTGCTAGTCTGCGCTTCTCTGCAATGCTGTGTGTGCTCCTGGATCTTCTGTGGGTCCCTGGCATCTCCCCTCCTGCCCTGTGGTTCACGGGTGTGGGGCAAGGCAGGGAGGAAGGTCACATCTGAGGACACTTATTTCCTTCTTGGAAGTTTAGGGCCACAGGCTTATAAAAAGCCTGAGGAAACAAGTCTGAGGGTGAGAGGAGAGGCACACAGCGGTGGTCTGGAGTGTGCTCCCCCAACTCCTGAGAACCCACTGTCAAATTTTACATGGTTATCTCTCACAGTTAAACACAGCCACTGATGAAAAACTATGTTAAGTGAAGTTGCAAGTGAATACATGCTCTTAAAAATGAAAGTAATAAATACTCAAAAATCATCACCTCCTAAATATTTTACTACTACTTCTACTCCCAAGGTTATTTTTGTCTATTTTTATCTGTCAACAAAAGAACCTGAATCTTTGAAAATATTAGAAAGATTTTTATTTATGAGTTTTGCTGAGGACTATATAGCCCAAGAGCAGAGCTTCAAGAGGGCGTGACACAGTGCTCTAATTTTGGGAAAGTGGGTGTGGGTGTGTTTATGTAGGCAGAGGAGTGAACCAGAAATACACCTGGTGTGTTGAAAGTTTCAATTGGATGAGCAGTTTTACATCAAATGGAAGGAATGTTTAGAAATTATGAGGCTGAGCTGCTGCGCCCCCTGGCCTCAGGAAATTTTAATTAGGGTGTGGAAACAAATTACTTTGAAACTCTGAGGTGGTATTTATCAGGGTGTAGAAAGAACAAGCACTGGTATCTATCATGGTTAATTTTTAGTGTTGACACTGTAGGTCACATACATGGTTATCTCTCACAGTTTGTGCCTTAGTAAGACAGGGTAAAGCTCATTGTTCTCTTTTGGTTCCTGATGGCATCAGAGAAGCTAAAGCACCGTTTCCTTTCCCATATCTGTATGGTGGAAACACCGAATTGTGTGCTGCTGCTCACTTCCAAACTCCACAGTCATCGTGCTCTGGTAGCTTGAAATTGGCCGTAGTGGGAATATTTGCCCCAGGGAGATCAGCAAATGGTATACATCAGGACATGACTTACTGACTTTTGCTGTTTATTTTAGACCTAAGAGAGTGGAGAAAATGTTAATGCAAGTTAAACTTAAAAGGGTTGCATGCCTGTAGCTGTTACATTATGAATAGCACAAGTAGTTGAGGGAGTACTCCTCCAGCATCTGCATCTTTTACCAGGTCAGTAAAGAAGTTCCTCATGCCACGGACAAACAAGTGAGGATCTGGCATGTGTCTTCTCACTTTCCTCATCCTCCTTAATGTGAAAAAAGATATCAACCAACATTTTTACTGGGGTTACTCTTATTTGTTAATTGCAACACAGGTTGGTTTGTACAAGAGCTCAGCAAAACTCAACAAAAGCCCTCAGAACCCATGAGCTATGTGGAATTTACAATGAAAGTATTGCATTTTATTATCATCTGTGAATTGTGTGCTGCATAAAACTTTTTCCTGGAGAGTAATTTGATAAACCTTTATCAGCACCCCTGGGTATGAGCACAGACCATGAAAAAGTGTTCTGACTTCCATTAGCCAAGACCTAAGGTGTCTTACAGACCTTCCAACCTTTAAGACTCCATAGGGCAGTGGTTCTCAAAATACATGAGCACAATAATTGGAGTAGCTTCTAAAAATATAATTCCAGAAGCTACCTCCCCAGCAATTTGGTGTACCTGCCTGGACCAATTTTTTTGGTCTGGGTTGAGTGAGGAATCTTGTTTATGTTGTTTTGTTTATTTCTTACTGTTCTTAAAATCTATTGGGAAACATTGCCCCAGGGAGCCTGAGAAGCACTTGTGTCCAGCTACAGATTTTTATAAACTTTGTATCTACCAAGTTTTCAGGCACATTATGGAAATGTTATTATTCTTTAAAAGTTAACTGGATAGGCCAGTGATATAAACTTACACCCTAAGATGTGGCAAATTGTTCAAAGATTAATTATCTACTTAAGGATATTAAAACTTGAGTTAGCAGTAGCTCCTTTGTTCAGTTAGTTAAGTCAAGTAAACACTAGTAAGGCTGAGGTTTCCGTTCAATCCCAGCTTGACTGTCAGTTTTATTACTTGTTGGCCATTGACCATAAACAACTCTTACTAGCTCTTTGTTGGTGTCAGTTCTGCCATTCACAATGATTAGGTTCTTTTGGGCAGATGTTTGTAGCTCTACTGGGTGAATGTAGATGAGAGCTATAGGTAGGATGACTATGTAAGTGTTCACCCAAAATGAGACATTTTGAGTGTGAAAGAGGGTGCTATTAACAATTATGGTGGGACAACAGGCACAAACTGGGTCTGTGCTGGCCACATTGGGATGTGTGTTCATATCAGCCTCAGCTCTCCTCCCCGTCAGGCTATCTGCTGACTGGTCTGTCACAATGAATTCTGCTATATGTACAGATAGTATTCTTAGATGCTCAGGGAAGTCCCTACCTTTGGGGCAGAAATAGTTCAGATGTGATGACGGGTGGCAAGATTCAGCTAACCTTCAGATTGTAGTCAGGTGACAGAATCCTGTGGTAACTTTGTGACTGAACCCAGGACTGAATTAACCTTAGGCCAAGAGTGCCTGCCGCTCCAGTGGGTAAAGGCTACTGCCCTAACAAGATTCCTCCACCTTCTTCATCCAAGCGGGAAGGAGCCTGTACGGTATTTCTAACCAACACACACGTATCTTGAACATCACTTATATCTCCTATATGTCCATGAATGAACACACTAGTGCTAATTGAGACAGCTGATATTTGAAAGGCTTTTTTAGTAGCCACTTGTGCGTTATAGACTGACCAGAGTTTTTCAAAGGCTAAATGACCACCTCAGGATTAGAACTTCAAATGTTTTAAGTTACTCCTAGGTGGTTAAAACTACTTAACTTCCATGTATAGCAGCACACTGTCTTTGGTGAAATATTTTAAACTAACATATTCAATATAACATTTGATCAAAATATAAGACGAGTACAGATGTTCCATGGGAATTTCATCTTAGATTGTTAACAACTGTAAAATGATTTAAAGTCTTTAAGCACAATATAAAATAGTATTTCCCAACATGTGTTCCACTGAATAGGTTGTTAATAGATATTGGGTGAAAAAAGAGTTCCCTGACCAAAATGAGAGAAATAATGGAATTCAAGTTTCTTTATTGCTCATGTGCGTTCGTGGTAAATTTCCCAAACATTTGATAGGGACCAGCCCTTCCCAGCCAAAGCATTTCTCAGAACTAGTGATACACTCGTAGACTAGAGGTTGCAAACTTTTTCTGCAAAGTGGCAGGTGGTGGTATAAGCCTTACGGTCACACAGTCTCTGGCAAACTACTCAGCTCTTCCATTGTACCACAAAAGCTGCCAAACACAACATGTAAATTAACAGGTGTGGCTGTTTTGTAAATACATTTTAATTAGCTTTAACACTGAGTGACTATCAGCATGTCTTGGGAACCTGGACAAGACCAAAGAACAAAGGAGAAAGGAGCACAGGGCCAAGGGATGCCTCATTTCTTCCTGTCCAAGGCGGGTTTCGCTGAAACCTAGCACGTCATTCCTAAAACCAACTATATCCACCAGAGGGCACCAGGAGTGCGGTTTGCCTTTAAAATGCTGAAATCAGCATTTCTATTATGAGGTAGCACTTAGTGGAACTGGGATTAACATTAAACATCTTTTTTTTTTTTTTTTTAATTGGCTACAGAGAATTAGAATAAAGCCAGTTAATGATTATTTGCCAGCCTAAGGTATTAAAGATATTAGCCCAGGAAATATTTCATAATTAAAACTGTTGCTGACTTTTGTAGTCTCCACCTCATCCAGGGAATCAAGATGAATGAGTTTTCTTGAAACTTTTAGTATTTTAAGACATTGGAAATTGTAATTGATAAAGTCCTTTAATTTGTCATAATGCAATCTAAAATGGAGGCCAAAATAGAAATTTTTTAAATCAATAAAAGCTCAGTAAAAGATGTGGGTAATAATTCCTCCCTCCCCACTTGTTGATTGTGGACAAATCTCTTTGTTTCTCTACAATACAGTATTTTTTTAATGGCATATTGAAGGGGAACGTGGTTTGTATTCAACACATACTAAATCATGGCTAAATGATGTCTTGATGAGCTACAAGTTGGAGTTTCAATGTACAGCAGTACCTTGGTACTCGTTAATTGGTTCTGGGAGACACAACAAGTACCAAACAAATGACAAGTACTGGGACAAAGTTTTCACATCAGAATGCATCGAGTACCAAATTCGACGCGTCTCAAAGCAGTCGAGTACCAATGTACAACTGTATCTGGAGAATTCCTCCTAGTGGTTTATGATATTATTGATCAAGATGACTGAAACCAGAAAGGCCCGCAGGCTGTTGTGGAGAATAGGAGACTTTACCACCTTGATTCAGTTGTTTGCACAGCTTTCTGAAGTATCTTGCAGTTACCCAAAAGTCAAAATCTGGGACTGTTGAGAGGAAGTTGGCATAAATACTCTTTCAAATTTTAGAACAGAAGTTACAGTATTATAAACTAAAACACTGATTTAGTAAGTACTAAATACTTAGTACTACTTAGAGCTTTAAAGGGAGGTTGTAGTATTTTCTTTTCTTTTTTTTTTTCATTTTAAATGTGGGTAGTTCCCTGGCTGGGAATCGAACCCAGGCCGCAGTGCTGACAGCGCCAAAGCCTTAGCCACTACACCACCAGGGAGCTCCCCAATATTTTCTTTTCTTTTTTTTTTTTAACTGTTGGAAATTTTATTGGTTGAAGTAATTAATATACATCTCTGTTCAGAGAAACAGTGTCAGAAAAAAAAAAGATAACACTGAGAAAGGGGAGATGTGTGTAGGTGACAAAACGTCTTTTCCTCTCCGTAACAGCAAGGGGGGAAGTTTGTGGTACATGATGATTCATAGATCTACTGTGTGGCTCAGTGTTAAGTCACTGTTCCGTTAAAGATCCTAGGGCACTACTTATGTCTTAATGAAACTTAATTAAAAAATTTCTTTAAACAAAAATAATTTAGGTAATACCTGAAAACGGAACTTAAAGGACGACTAGAGAATCTCACCCTCTTCAGGCACAGTTCCCCTTTCTGCAACCAATGTTACCGACCTCTTCCGCTGCCTTTAAGAGACAGGAAGAAATGTTCGCTTTTGTTTGTTTGTTTGTTTGTTTGGTAGGTGGGTAGCTCCCTGGCTGGGAATCGAACCCAGGCCGCAGCGTTGACAGCACCGAAGCCTTAGCCACTACACCACCAGGGAACTCCTAAATATACACTTTATAAAAGAAAAATCTTGCTTATACCAAATTTGAACACGCCCACCAATGTTTCATCCTAAGGCTGCGCTCCTGCCAGCCCACAATCCAATGGGGAGAGAAATTAAGAGTCCCAAACGGTGACAGTGAGCACGAAGGAAACGTGCAGTGTTAGAAGCTTGTCCAGGGCTGCTGACCCACACTGGGAGTCGTTGGGACGTTTCGAGGCCTACTGGGCCCTGTCCGGGGCGACTATGGACCGCGAACTCCCGTGACCACCCTCATGTCAGAGGCCGGCGATGTACCTACCCTCCCTGCGCCCTCTCATGCCCTGAGCTTTTCTTCCTCCGCACGACCCCAACACTGCAGGCAGGCGTCACGGGAGGTCTCGCAGTAACGACGACTCGGAGGAGGCGGGGGCTGAAGAGTTCTGCGGGCAAGGCCTCCCCAATATTTTCTAAGAAATAAAGTAAGGGTCTGTGATTTGGGGCATATGAGTTTACTTGTGGATAACAGACCGTAATCTCTGCAAACAAGACCGCCTTGGAAGACCTGGTGTGAGTGGCTCCTCAGTCAGACTACCCCGGTTTGAATCCACAGCTCTACTCCTTACCAAACATGAGATCTTGGGACATAAAAGTGACTTAAGCACCCATATTAGTTTTCTCACCTGTGTGGTGTGGCTACAACATTTCCTGTCTCACTGGGTCATTGGGAGGAGCAAATGACTTAATTCCATAAATTATTTAGTTCAGTGACTGACAGGTGGTAAAACACTCAATAAATATTATTTTTTTAAGCTTAATAAAGAAAATAGCAAGGTAAGCAGATTTTATTTTAATTTCTTAATTTTCAGTTACAGTTGACTCAATAAATCTATTGTTTTAAACATGATTTATTTAAATGCAATTAAAGAATGCTCTTTGTAAGCCTCTAATAAATGCAATTTCAAATGGCTGTATGAACAATAAACCCATAATCAATTTTGCCAGTAGCAACCATTGCACTATTTTAAGTTTCCAATTTTGTTCAAGATTATAGACTTTATTTTGATTGAAGGTTTGGACTGCACATACATCAACCATGAGCTATGCTTTCTTCATATTATTCCTTAATACTTAGAAGAGTAAGAACACCCTAGAAATTCTTGTTGACATAAATAGGAGAATTAAATTGATTAAGTTGCCTTTTATCTGTTAAAGGCTGAATGAATTTTGTGATTAACAGTGCCAATGTATTAATACAATAGCTTTTCAATGGCTTTAATATAACATATATACAGTGCTTCATACAATGGATTTAATATAACATATATGCAATGCTTCATAAATGAAAAATATTCATAATCCTGGCATTTAGTTTAATAAAAATGAGCTTTTAAAACTGAATTCACATGCTTACATGCATAGAAATTTATTTGTAATAGTCATCACATTAAGAATTTATGTTAACATTGATGGGTAACCACTGTTCATACTGTTATTTGTTGTGCTGTGTAAATCTTCCTGATATCTGAGGGCTCTGTACATATGTTTTTGCTGACAAGAAAAATGTTTTCATTAGAGGTTTAAGGCTTGTAATACATCAAGGAGCATGTGACATAATTCTTCCATCATGCCTTTACTCATAGCATCAGTTTGAGGCTGCTTTCTTACTCCTTAGTTTCTTGCATCGAAATAAAGTACTTTATCTTAAAACTAGTAAACAATCGAACAACCCTATTTTGTCCAAAAAAAAAAAAGTTTCCCAAGTATTGCAAATATTACTACTAATCAAAAAATTAGGTTCTAATATGTTCTCTAAAATTGGAATGGATTATATCCTCCCAGCAAGCGTGAGTTGAGGTGGCTGCTATTTACATATTTTGAGGACTGCACGCCTTTTAGACCATATTTCTGGAAGATTACATTAGAAGCTGATAAGGGTGGTTACCTCTGGACTGCAAAGTCAATGATTATGCGATAGGAGTGGGAGGGCAATTTTATTTTTATTATGTATTCTCTGTCACTATGTTTCAAGCCCTGCAAATATCTTTATTTTAAAATAATTAAAAACAAATAACTTAAAAGCTATTTTCCAACTCCTACCCCAGATATTTTAATTTAGCAGATCTGAGTAGGGAATCCTGAATTTAGGTTTCCTCAGGAATTTTGTATTTTTATGAACGTGATGATTGGAACTGAGAATTACCTCCTGAATGAATGCACGGTATCAATAATTACCAGTTGTTGCTGGTAATTAGTGCAGTTTTCACACTAACTAGAGAAAGAATAATCTAGTTTGGGCCTTTAAGTGACATTTTTGGATCAATTCCCCCTGATAACAAAGAAGTGGCATATTCTCACCGAGATTCCCCAGGAATTCTTTTACATCACTCATACAAAATTCATGCACAAAACAGGTCCCATGTCCTCATACGATGCCCAATTTTTCACTCTCTGAAGTACCAAGGACCCAAACTACGTTTAACAGAAGCTTGACAATTTGTCACAAAGAGGATTGTTGTTTGGAAGCACAGCCTCACAGCAACTGAGAGCTGAATACCAGGTCCCCCATTCCTGGGGACCATTTCCCACTGATCTGTATATCAGTTTCTATCTCATCATCTGGCTGCCAAAGCTCACTCCCTCCCCTTTTGGACTGCCTCCTGAAGTGCCTGTGTAGCTGTTACTGGGAGAGAACGGGATTCTGTAGGATGCAGCAGAAAACAAGTCTATTATTCCCTCCTCCCCAATTCATACACACCCACACCCACTGAAAGAAATGTTGGGTGTTGTAACTCTTCCAGGCAATGTCATCCAATCACTTTAAGTTTTAAGAACCGCCTCAAATTCAATAATTAAAATTTTCAAGCACTTAACCAGCATTCTGAATTTTATAAGCTAAAGTTTTGCTTTTTTCCCAGGAAGACTTATGTTGGGGAGGAAGGTGGCCAACTTCTCCCTTTTGTATTGTGTCCGTCTTTTCTGTCTGGATACCCCTGGCTGCTCCCAAGTCTTCCAGAATTTGGTGAGAGGACCAAGTAGGAGAAGCAAGGGTTAAGAAAGATCTTACAAGTCACTGGTACTGTGGTCATGGCCTTGGTGTTCTCTGGGCGCTCTGGTCTGGGTAGCTCGTTAAAGCTGACTATCAGGGAATGCTTTGTGGGTTCTCTGGAGACCTTGCATCACTGAAGATCTCGTCATTGTGTCCTTGTGACCTTCTATCTCTCTGCCTTGTGCTGTCTTTATCGGGAGGGGATTGGTCATTATTTGTTTTTTAATGTGATAGGTATATCTTTGGTCATATATTCTGTCTGCTCTATTGCAACATTACTCAGGTAATTTTTTTATTCTTCCTTTTTTCTTTTCATATTTTATTTTTATCTGGTTTATAAGCTCATCTTTGAAAATAATGAGTTCCTTGGCCAACTATTTATAAGCAGTTCATGGGAAAGAGGGTTGTGTCTGTTTGATAATACTGTGTTGCTGCAGTTTTCCTTATGATTGAGGAGTCTACATGTTGAGTAGCCTTTAGCCTTTGCTATTTTATTAGTCAACCAAGATTAATAGCTGTAGAAGTTGCTGATGAATATTTTGCCTCCCTCTTACAAAATGACTTGTCAGTGTAATTTCTTGTTCAGCACTTCCTTCTCTCTTTTAATTCAGTTTCAAACTCAAACAAGAGAGATTCTCATCCTGGCTTTCAGGACAGAACACCCTTCTGATTTTCCTCCAACATCTCTGAGGCTCCTTATTCAACCATCAACACAACGAATTGTTTCTTAAAAGGCGGTTTGAGCACAATGAGGGTTTCCATTAAAAAGAGGGGCTTGATTGGACTCCTATTTTTTATTTACATCCTGTGGGATCCTGAGTTAATCATAGAAGATCATAGCGGAAAGTACTCTTTTTCTGAATTTTTAGGGTGCATAATTATGCATTTAAAAATTAACTGTGTTCAAGGACTAGATTAATTAATAAAGAAGACAACAAAGGAATTGCTATATAGAAAAAACATTCCAGAGTAACGAGATAAAAGGGATTTTAAAAATATTCTTCTATAACAAATGAAACTTTAGCTTAATTCTACTCTTTAGAAAGCTATTCTTCTCTTATAAAGAAAATAGACTTGTAGACTCAAGGAAAGTTAATTAAAGTCTGGAAATATCTGTTAGTTGAAAATGAATTGCAGTTTGGGGAGAGTCAAAACTCCTTGTTAATTTTAATATTTAAAAAATTGGGACTATCTGCCTGGCATTTACATTTTTATGCTGCCTATTTCACATTAATGCATTAAATCAGTCAGAAAATGAGTAATTGCAACTCAGTACAGTTTGTGAAAGAAATGATTATTGCTACAGTAATAATTAATGTAACGTAATAATTCCTATGGCCCTATATATAGGAACTTGGAATTGACTACACAAACACTCAGATTTCTATTAGGATTATTTTAGAATGTAAGTTTACGTTTCCCATATAGGAACTTGGAATCGGATATTTTTCACTAACGCACATGTATCAATTATAATTATTTTAAATGTAAGCTTAGATCCTCTATTTCTCAACCAAAATTTCTCTCTGAGCTTTAACCCTGGACATCACCACTTACATGTCCTGCAGACATTTGAACTCAGCAATGGTCTTAGCTGCCCCACCCTTCCCAACCCTGAAGCTCTTACCAAGACCCTTGTCTTACAGGACCCTTCAACCATCCATCAAAGCCAGGATATGGAGACTTGTCCCTATTTCTTCATCATTCTCATTCTCCACATCCGGGGAACTGCCATGTCCTGTTGATACTGTCTCCCAGCACGTGAATTTGTCTACTTTTCCATTGCTTCTTCAGGCTTCTGGAACGACTCGTCTGGTTTACTACCAAAATTGCCTAATGGGCCTAACCCTCGGACAACCCATCTCCAATCCAGTTTCTAGATTATAGCCAGAGTATCCTTCTCAAGTGCAAAGCTGATCAAGTTACAATACTTTTTGTTTGATACTTCTTTTCTTTAATAGACAATCTAAACTCCCAGCAGGATCTTTGTCCTGAGGCTTATGTTAGACTCATTTTGCCCATGCCTCAACCTTGTACTCCATGCTATTTTTCAAAACAATGTTGGGCTTCTCCAGTGCATCGTGCTTTCCCTCACTTTTGGGTCCTTGTATAAACTCTTCCCTCAACCTGGAATGTACCCTCCCACACACGCCTTTAAGATTATCCTGGTTGTCCTTCAGGAATCCAGTTAGGTCTCTTCTGGGAAGCCTCCCTGAGTTCCCAGAAGTAGCTGCCATAGCTCCCAATGCATTGCCTACTGTACTGTGTCCTATATGCCATGGTGGAAATTGCTGGTCGCCCCACAATATCCATTCTCCCCTTCTCTTACGCAGTAGAACACTCCCATATATTTAAATGGCACATGCTTTGTCAAAATAAGAAACTCTCTAGCAAGTAGATGTGACTGTGCATCTAAATTCTACCTTATGACATGTAATCGAAGTGTCATGCATGACTTCTGGGAAGTGTCCTTAAAGGCAGGGGATAGGCCTTCCTTCTCTTTCTTTTCATCTTTTCTGAAGGCCAGGATGCCTTCAGACTGGGACGGCTGAAGCTGGAGCAGCCATCTTCGCCACAAAGTGGAAACCATGTTTGACAATGGAGCAGCACGTGAGTAGGAGCCCTAGGTCCTAACAATTGTGGAGTCTACCCAGTAGCCTGGAACCGTTTACCTGGACTTTTGTGGAAAAAACCCCAAAGCTTTAGTTTTATTGAAGCCATTGGTGTTTTTACTGAACATAACCTAACTAGTAAAAATGTATAGTCAAGCCAGTAAGACGTGTTATTTCCTCTCAGTGTTACAATACTTGAGGACCGGTGTCTTATTCACCATTATTCCTCTGTCTTAGCACAGTGCTGGCCACAGACTATAGGCCAAAAATATTTGCTAAAAATGTTTGTTCAATGAGTGGATCAACTGGAATTGCTCATAGAGGCAGGCTGGTTTGGTGTACCTTATTATTTAAACATTTTTGAATATAAAAGTTAATTTGGTTGAGTTTAGCATTGCTGTTGTTGACCAATTTCCTCCAAAATTCTCCATCTCCCATATTTTTAAATTTGATTGCATCGGGTTTCCCTCCTCATCCTAAAGGATACTTAACCTACTATATGTCATCCTGGCTGTGCTTGTCTGGACAGCTGCCACGCTGACTTCTGGGCCACCTCTGGCCACTGGGCGAGTAACAGGTTTCTCTTTGGGAAGCTTGGGCCCAAGTGTGGCCAATTCAGGCCTCTCCTTAAGGTCCCAATGCACAGCTGATACTAAGTTGTATCATTGAAACAAGAATTAACTGAAGGCTTGCTGTTAAGAACACAGACTACAGTTTGTTTTTTAAATGGAATAAAATTGCCCAAAAGGCCAAATTTCCTGATTTAAACAAAAGTTTAAAGTCCAATCTTCATTGATGTATGTGTCTCAGTGGGCTTTCACTGTTTGATTGTGGGACAACATAGATTCAAGCTGCTGTTGATAAACTATTTATAAGATATCTATTCTAATGGGCTGTAAACAAACCTGCCTGATCTTCGCTGCAGATGGGTTGTTAGCTTTGTTATCCTTTACACTAGCTCCCAAAGCTGTTCACTGCACAAACATCCTGGAAAAGGTAGTCGGAGAGCAAAGGCCAGGTCGTGCTCAGTCTCACAGGTAATGCAGAAACGCAAGGGGCCTGTGGAGAATGACTTTCAACAGAAGGCAGCCATTATGTCCCTTGAGGGTACCTTGGAACATTTAAGAAGCTTTTTTGAGTAATGTTAAGAGTAGCAAAACACTTTTAGAATGCATTCCACCTGCAAAATTATTCTGAGCCTCAAATCTTAAAGGAAAAAGGAGGTGTTATATGAAGAAATTAGGATTGCTAGCAAAGAACCTACGGATAGCCTTAGAAATCATATTTATACCCTCTAGTGTTACATGATAAACAGAAAGTCTGTGCTAAACATTTATTTCTTGATATTATGCCTCAGTTGTCTGATGATAATTAGAAATCCTTTGCAGATTAAAGGCAATGGTTGTGCAGTTTATCCTCAAATGACTGATAACACAATTTCAGGGTTTCCCATATTCTCACGCAAGCTCTTCTATTTGGGGAGGCTGACACCTGGTCCACAGCTTGTTACTTCCTTTTTCTTATTCACCATGGTGGTTTTGCATGCATTCAGATGTTCTGTATTTAGTGTAACTGTTCTCCCATGTGACATGGGGTGATATTATAGAGGCTTTCGAAGCCTTACCAGGTAAAATAGCTTTACCTTTAGTTCCTTATTTATGACAGAAATATCACAACTCTCACATTTGGCAGTATTTTTAATTCTTCCATTTTTATAGAGTACTTTTAATTCTTTCGTTGTTATGTAATGGTTTACTATGTTAGAAATGATAAGATATTAAAAAGAAAGTTAAAAAAAAGAGCTGCAAAAAAAAAAATTAAAAAAAAGAAAAAAAAAAAGAAAAAGAAAGAAAGAAAAAGAAAGAAAGAAAGCTGACCCTATTTGAGCAAATTAACTTTATGTCAACTTATAACTGTTTGTGGCTTTGGGAATTAGAACTCTATGTCCTCTAAATTGTGAATTAGAAAATAGTGTGTGTGTGTGTGTGTGTGTGTGTGTGTGTGATATACACTTTCTAGTTTGGAATGTTAAAAATACATGTATGTGTATATTTATTTAGTGATTCATAAAAATATCTATTTTGAAAATTAGAATTATTTGCAATGATCAAAACAACGCCTTCATTTGGTTGGAATGGATGATGAAGTTTTATACAAAGGAAGCTCTTCAATTTGTTGATTTAAATTAAGTTCAATTTTTCACCTGCTAACTTTTCTTAAAGCACATGATCTGATACCATTGCCATTTTGAACGTAAACATGTAAGCCCAAGAGTTTAGGAGAGTGTTGCCAGGTCAAGACTGGCTGCCAAAAAAAAAAAAAAAAAGGGAGTTCCCTGGTGGTGTAGTGGCTTAAGGCTTCGGTGCTGGCGCTGTCAGCACTGCGGCCTGGGTTCGATTCCCAGTCAGGGAGCTGCCCACATACCAAAAAAAAAAAAAAAAAAAGACTGGCTGCCGCTCCAAGGGCCCCTTCCCAGGGTGGTATTTGCTTGAAGCAGGTCACTGTCTTCAAAGGGACTATTTCAAACCCTTGACTTCTCACAAATTTGGCTTTGACATAAATTTAGGAAGAGATCCATTACTTGTACAGACTGAGGTGTGAGTGTTCACACATGCGCATGCACGCGCGCGCGCACACACACACACACACACACACTGAGATGAATGTATAATGTAACCAATTTATTAATTTTTGAAAAGTAATAACACTGACAAATGGATCAGAATGCTCCTGTTGTCAGATACGTCCTTTGGCTTCTTGCAGGAAATCCACAAAGGAAGCCAAATTCCAATCCGAATGTTTGAAGCGTGTTGCGTCAGAGCAAAGGCAGGTTTTGGTTTGAATCTTTAATGGCATTGACCTATCTCAGTCTCCATGAAGAAGAGAGAACTTAGAAAATTTGGGAGTAAACTGTAGATAAAATATGTGTCTGAAAAGTTTGTAAATATCTACTCCTCCAATCTAGATTACCCTGGAGCAAAGGACTGACTGTAACTTAGTAAATGTAAAACCAAACTGTATGAAACCTGGTGACCAGGGAGCTGAGGCACTGTGAGATCAGTACGGGGCAGCAGCTCGTTGTCCCTCCCATCGTCAGAGTAGCAGGGGACCGTCACCACAGGCCACAGCAGAGGTGCCCTGCTGTTGATGGTGGTGGTGGTGATAAGCAGCTATTAGTCCCTTTTATTGTGTTGGGGGTTCAATGATGACTTCATGGAAGAACAAAGATTTTAAAGGATTAATTGCCTTTGAGCAGAGTGCAGTCCTCAGGGAGAGAGCTGCAAAGGAAAACGTCATAAAGGAAATGACAGTGACCCAAAGGAACAGGTGGGGAAAGAGAGAATCGGCCAGTAGGGGTGGGGTGGGGTTGAGGGGGACTGTTGTTGCCTCCACTCGCATCCTCTTATCTCCTTTCCTCAATGTCAAGCTCAATATAGAAGGTGGCAGATCCCTCGCCTCTGTTTTTCTCTGATATCTTCAGATTAGAAATTTACTGCTTCTCTTTCAAATCACTTCCCTCCCTCCCACTTTACAGGGTGAAGTGCTTTAACATAGAGAGACTTTGGGGACTTCAGTGCCTTTTCTGAGAAGAGGACTGGGGTGGGACTGAAAGTAGAAGACAGTGGCAGCAGTGTCTGGGCTTTAAGAGAAATGGATAAATAAGACCTGGACGTGTTTGTCTGCATTAACCTGACGGCTCCACAGTGTTTGGCCAACAGTCCTTTTGTTCTCACTGAGAGACAAGATGACAGTTGGTACTGCCTGAAGCATGATCTCTGTGGAACTGGACCACAGAACCAGAAATAGCACGTTAAACTATTGGAAGGGGTGGGTAGAAATGGGGCACATGTTCTGACACTGCTTCACATAAATGTGGGAAATGGGAAGGGGGTGTCCCAATGAGCAGGAGTTAGAATATGCTTTTAGACATACATTCTGGATTTTTATCCCAGGTATCTTTTTAGACCTCGATTCTGTTTGCCAAAGAGGTTTCCCAGTGGAAAGATACATTTCTCATTGTGAGTGTTGAAACTGGCTTTCAGTAGCAAATTAGGCCTGTTTAAGCCTGAATGTTATGACTCAACAATGTTGTGACTTAATTTTCCCTGGGCCTAGTCACTGCAGGATGAACAGAACATTATGATTTCAGAACTGCACAGTGGAGGTCCAAAATCTGGAGTATTTTTGAGTAATCCTGAATCTTTTTTGACCTCCTATTTCCTCACAGTTTCAAGATATAAAAAGAGTTTCAAAAACAAATCTTTTAAAAATGGTCATAAGTAATATAATGTGATTTGGTGCCATAGGCTTATCTTGCTTTATGTCATAGATGTTAAATGAGATCATGTTTGTTGATTTGTTATGTAAAAATTTCAAAGATAAGTTTTTATTTCTGAATAATCTGCAATTGGTAGTCTCCTATACTTCTCTGTCTTGGTCTTTCAGTCTTTTTTTTTTTTTTAAATAATTAGTGAACCATAACACACACACACACACACACACACACACACACACACATACACACACTTAGGAGTGGAATACCAAGTAGAAAATTATAAATCCATGCAAAAGCACTTACACAGAAGGACTCTTTTTTTTTTTTTAATTAAACCAAACTGTAAATTTAATATATGAACCTAGTTTTTCTCTTTGGATGTTTTAAAAGCAATAGTTATAGTTACAGTGTGAGACTTTAAAACCCAGATCAGGTTGGTTTTTTAAATGCTTAAGCTTCATGGAATCACCACAATCCAGGGTTGGCTTTCAGCTTTATAGAGTCAGCAACTTGATTATGAACACCCCAGAGATAGCTAGTCTCTAGTGGAAATGATTTATATTTCTTTTTTTTTTTCTTGGTTGGTCCCCAGGCTGTGGTGGTAAGAGCGCCAAGGCTAAGCCACTATACCACCAGGAAACCCCCATGATTTATATTTCATGATTCATTAAATTCATTTATGAATGATTTATGAGTCATCAAATTCACAAGAGTGGTATATTAATTAAATTACTAATTCATTAATTTTCAATTGGCGTATTTTTTTTCCTAGTGCTAGTCATATTTAACACCACTATGCAGTAACAAGCCATCCCCAATGTTTGTGGCATAAGCACAACCATCAGTTATTTTCACTCGCAGTTTCTGTGGGTCAGGACTTCAGATAATGCAGAAGGGAACGGCTAATCTCTGTTTCACAGTAGCTGGTAGCTCAGCTGGAAGGTTGAAGGCTGGGTGCTGGATTCACTGAAGGCTCCGTCTCTCACATGTCTGGTGATTGATCCTAGATTTGTCTGACACCTTAGCTGGGCTGTTCGCTAGAATGTCTTTATGTGACTTCTGCATGTGACTTGGGCTTCCTCACAACATAGTTGTCAAAGGATTTAAAAACTACCACACTGGGCATCTGAATCATTAATCAGGAGAACTCAGACCTACTGATTTTAGTCTTGTGCTTCCTACCTTTTTTTATTGTTAAATTTAGTGGGGTGACATTGGTCAGCAAAAATTACATAGATTCCAGGT